>JAADXN010000026.1:0-70037 GCA_023337875.1 Pythium apleroticum | reverse complement strand
GAGGGCGACAAGATCGAAGCGCAGTACAAGGGCAAGTCGAAGTGGTATCCTGGAGTGATCAGTCGTTGCCGCCTGAACGGCACGTACGATATCGCGTACGACGACGGCGAGAGCGAGACTGGTGTGGCGGCCGAGTTGATTCGATCGGTAGTGGCATCGAAGCCGACTCCGAAGCGGTCATCGGATGACAGTGGAGTGAAACTGGGGTCGTCTGCTAGCTTTCGGGTCGGCTCTCGGATTGAGGCATTATATCAAGGCAAGGACAAGTACTACAAAGGCACGATCAGCCGAGCCAACAGCGACGGATCGTATGATGTGGAGTACGATGATGGCGACAAGGAGACCAAGGTGCCTGCTCGCAACATCCGCCTTCTGAACACTTCCAACTTCTCTGCGACAGCCGAGTTCTCGTCGGCTCGACCAAGCCGCCCTGCCTCCGGCGCTGGTCCGAAGCGGCGCAGCGGCAACTCCTCTGACTGAGGAGCTGGAAGAGAGGCGTCGGTCCTGAAGCACGAGAAAGACGTCACAGCAATTGTGTGTCCATGCAGCAACTAAATTGACATGACTTCAATGGCTATAACTTGCAGCTTTTGCTTGGCGTTCGCCGTATCCTTCACATGGAGATGCACACGATTCCTTGTGGCAAACAAATCCACTGGGTGCTTGCCAAGCGGCCGTTGGCAGCGGATACGAGAACATCAAAGCGAGGGCAGCACCGCTCGCTGGACGTGCAGCTTAACTGAGACCTTGAAGTCAGACCAGTTACAAATGCTGATTTGTTCCACCAAAGAGACAGGCTTCACGCAACCTTCGCGCCACCTTCGCACGACATCCAGAAAAATCTCCCCTATCACAACCGACCAGCTGTTCTTGACATGAGCGCACTGACCACATCGCCGGAGGAAGGAAGCGAAGCAGCAATCGCGCGACGGAAGCGCTCGCGACGGCAGCTCTCCAGGTGCGCGGACGGCTCGGATTCCACGGAAGACGCGCCGCAGTGAGGCCCCGCGAACGCCGCAGACCAAGAGCTACCGGAATCTGCAGCTTGCAGCCGCGTGCGACGCCCAGAAGCCGAGTTTGAGCCATGCCCATGGAGGCGATCGGCCGGTCGTATTCGCGCCATTTCTCGGCGTTCATGGTCGACGAGAGCGAGATGCCCATGCCCGCGCAGCCCGTGCACCAGCCGCGGCCGTCGCGGCCCGTGACGGCGAGCGCGTCGTCGCTCTCGCGCAGCTCGCTGAGTCTGCGGAGGCCGCGCACGCTCACGGACGAGGACATCCCGGTGCTGGAAGGCAACGGCAGCGTGCCCACGACGGCGTTCTACTCGGACGACGAAGATGACGACGACGAGGACGACGATGACGATGACGATGATGACGACGACGACGATGACGACGTCGACGACGACGAGGAGCTGGCCGCCACGCCCGTGCTGCAGACGGCCGAAGACGCGAAGCGCTCGACGGCGACGACGGCGCCGGGCAAAGAGAACAAGCCGAGCCGACGCAAGCGCGCCAAGGGCACGTTGCGCAAGCTGCGCGACGTCGCGTCCGGGCGCTCGCCGCAGCGGGGCGACGCCGAGCCCGCGCCGCTGCCCAGCAGCCTCGCCATGGGCTCGCCGTTCGTGTCGAACCACCGCAAGTCGCCGGACCACGAGCGGCCTTTGCCGCGGACGTCGTCGTCCATGACGACGTTCAGCACGAGCATCGGCAGCGAGTCGTTCGTGACCAGCGGCCGCGCGTCGCTGGCGGCTCCGTCGGCCGACGGCGCCAAGATCGAGCGCCAGATCATCCGCCAGGGCTGGCTCGTGCGCCAGGGCCAGCACCTCAAGACGTGGAAGCGGCGCTACTTCCTGCTCTTCAAGCGCACGAGCTCGGTGACCCACGACGTCACGGCCACGCTGCAGTACTTCAAGGGCAACGTGAACAAGCCGCGCGGCGAGATCCGCTTCGACGAGGCCAACCCGCTCAAGACGCGGTTCGTGGACGTGAGCGAAAGCAAGAAGCCGTTCTGCTTTGAGATCTCGCAGGGCGACTTCTCGCTCCTGTGCCAGGGAAAAGACGACGAAGACGTGAGCGCGTGGGTGTGGTACATCCAGAGTCTGTCGACGCCGTCGGTGCTGGAAGGGTTGGGCAGCGGGGCGTCGACCAGTCGAAGCACGCTGTCGGGCGTTGGGGCGGCTCCGGCGCTGGGAGATCGTGGCATCTACATCATGGCCGAGCTGCGGCGTTTGCTTCACAACTCCAAGTCGCCGGAGGCCACGAAATGCAAGAACTTTGTCAAGGACTTTGAGTGCCGCAGCGCGTCGTCACTGCGGCAGCTTCGCGATCTGCACGCGGCAGTGACCGAGTCGATCATGCGGGTCCACGGAGCGCGTATCATCGCCATGACGGAGGAGAAGGCATCCCAGGGTAAGTACTCCAACGGGAAAGGCTCAAGCGCGCCGCTCAAGCTCAGTGAGCTGCGCGCCATCACGTCGCGTCACGTGGAAGACGTGCTGTACGTGCCTCTTCAAGAGACCATCGCGACATTTCTGCGTCAAGCGTTCGGCGAAGATGACGCAGCGCTGAACCGGAAGCTGCGGTGGCTGCAGGGCAAAGACCAGACTTACTACAACATCCCACTGCACCAAGTGTCGTGGAAAGAATGGCGGAAGGCATCGAAGCTCCTGTCTCAAGCAGCGCACGCGCAGGGGCCCACGCAAAAGTATGAAATTCTGCTCGCGACGATGAAGGAAATCCAGCTCACGTTCGCGGAAGAGCACGACCAGCTCGTCGAGGCGGAAAACCCTCTCGAGACAGACGACTTGATCCCGATCTTCACGTTCGTACTGGCGAACAGCGGCCTGGACAACTTGCTGTCGATGAAGCTGCTCCTTAGTGAGCTCAACGGCGCGTGGGCGGTCGGTGGCTCTCTGGATAGTGGCGCTGCACTAAGTATCCTCAAGTACGCAATCGACTTCATCTCGAACGTGAGCATCCCAGCGATGTTGGAAGACATCTTCAAGGACCAGGTGACGCTTTCTATCGACGGAGAGTGGCGGCAAGTGCTGGACGTGGAAGTCGAGCCCACGTATCGCTACGGCGCCGTGATTCGCCAGATCTCTCCGTACGGTGTGAGTACGATCGGCTCCAGTATCGCACGCGGGCACGTGCTGGTCACTGTGAACGGCCAGAACGTTGTGCTGTGGCCGTACACCACAATTGCCTCGCTGCTGAAGGAGTCGACTCCACCGCATCGGCTCGCGTTCATTCCATCCAACAGCTACTTCAAGATCCTGACGACAAACAAGGCGCTGTGGAACGTCGCGCTCGTCCACGCTTGTCAGCGCGGCGACATTGCCAGCGTCCAAATGCTGCTCGCGAATGGTGCGGATGTCAACTACGTGTCGCACGAACTGGGCGGCAATACCCCTTTGCACATCGCAGTGAGTGCGCTTCATTTCAACGTCGTCTCGTATCTCCTTCAGCATGGCGCCAAGGCGAAGGCACTTGGCGAGAATGGGCGTACGGCTCTTCACATGGTTGGATCTCCGTGCAAGCTACCGTCTCTGATTACTGTGTCCGCATTGCCGACCGCCGGAAACTCTCATCGGTCGAAGCTGCAAGCTGGTGACAAGGTCGTCATGATCATCCGCAAGCTCATCAACCACGATACTCCCACCGACTCGCCCGACACCTTCGGCCTGACTCCGCTGATGCTGCTCGCTCAGAGAGGTTTCGTCAATGGCGTGGACGTCCTCGTCGAGTGCACGGGTGGCAACATGGATATCAACGTCCGCAACTGGCAGCACGGGCTCGGGGCTCTCGCGTTGGCAGCGCGGGAAGGCCACCAGGAGGTTGTCGAGGCCCTGCTGGACTACGGCGCTCAGGCAGATATCTGCGATTTGCGAGGGGACACGCCACTGCATTTCGCTGCTGCTGCCGAGGCGAAGGATATCTGTCGTGTGCTGATCGAGCGTGAGTGCCACGTCGACGTGCGGAATCGTGATGGCGTGACGCCGCTGATGGTTGCGGTGTCAAGGGGACGGGACCTCACACGAGAAACGGGGTTGTCGCGCGCTTCGCACAGATTTTCGACGAAGCACGGTGACACGAAAGCTGCAATCGAAACGATCGAGCTTCTACTGGCAGCTGGCGCGGATCTCTACGCTGTGTGCGACCAGTATCGTCTACCGTTACACTACGCAGCTCTGCACGGAGGTCCGGAAATCTACCGATTCGTCTTAGGGAAGATGAAGAGCCCTGCAGATGCACAGCAACGAGATCTCTTCGGCGTGACGGCGGCGGCGATGGCAGTCGAGAAGCTGCAACTGGGGACGTCGTCGAGCGACGGTAGCGACCCAGTGGATGAGAGTGACAACAGTACTCGGGAATCGCTGATCGACTCGCAGTCCGACTTCCAGCTTCTGGTCAGTTCGTCCGGACGAGCAGACGAGAAGGTTGAGCGGCAAGACGACCTCGTGTTTGAGGTCTCGAACGGATCTCGTGTCGTTCACGCCGGATCTCTCGCTGCGATCTGCGATGAGATTTACAGCATCAACAACTACAAGATAGACGACGCCGCCGCCTTGGTCAGCACGTGCACGGTCTCCTCGTACCGAGCTCTTCTCGACTACTTGCGGGGAGCTCTGCGGAACGCCTCAACTGATCCAGAGCGGGGCATGTACGTGCGGCGCATGGTGCTGCACTCGGTCGACTTGATGGTCCAAAGCTTCCTGCAGAAAGTCGAGCTGGACACGGACATCTGCAGCTGCATCCACGACTTCTGCAACGAGCTCTTCCCTTTCAAGCTCGAGGACGACCCCTTCTGTGGGCAATGGCTCGCGACGTCTCAGCTGCCAATGTTCGCCGAGTCCGTTCGTATGGAGCGGCTCTACGACCTGCGCCTTGCGTCTCCGTGTGATGCTGCGTACTCGTCCCTCAAGGCTTTTCTGAGCACTGCGAAGAAAGCCAACCCGGCGTTGAAGTTTCTCGACGACGACCAGTTCACCTCGACGTTTGGCGTTGAAGTCATCACCGAGAGCATGCGACGCCGCCTGTCGATTGCAGGCGTGTGGAACGGCGACGCCACCAAGTCGTTTCTCGTGCGCGCGGATCCGAGCGAGTCGCCTTCTTTCGCAGCTGCGTCGACTCGCAAAACGCTCGCGTCCGTTCCGCTCGCGCGTGCTCGCTCGACGGTCGAGCGCACCAGCCGTGTGTGGTATGTGTTCTCTCCTCGCCTCTGTCTTCAGTGTTGAT
The DNA here is from genome assembly GCA_023337875.1 of Pythium apleroticum. Lineage (NCBI taxonomy): Eukaryota > Oomycota > Peronosporomycetes > Pythiales > Pythiaceae > Pythium > Pythium apleroticum. The sequence goes on along the minus strand of JAADXN010000026.1, from coordinate 64,797 downwards.
GTAAGGACTCACGGTGATTGTGCGCAGGCTATTCGATGTGCAAGAGTGTACCATTGCGTATCAGATCACGTTGTTCCAGCACTACCTGTTTAGCCAAATTCGAGGTACGATCTCCGCGAAACGAGTTGTCCTTGTGGGCTGGGTTAGCTGACTCGTGTATGTTGTGGTTTATTACTTGACAGTCTCGGAGATGCTCGAGTCCAAGCGATCAGCTGAGAAGACTCCTGCGTACGATCGTCTCCGTCAGCTTCACAACCACATTTCGATCTGGGTCGTTAACCAGATTCTGGCTCGGGAGGATGCCGACCAGCGCGCGCAGGTGCTGGCGCATTTCATCAAGGTGCGTGGCTGTGAAGTCTCGTTTCAGGATCGTGCTGGTGAGCTTGTGAGCTGAGTGTCTTCTCGATACATAATCCGGACAGGTCGCCGCCGTGTGCCTCCAGCCGCTGCAGAACTTCGATGGCTTCATGGCGATCATGAACGCAACGAACGACTCGTCGATCTTCCGATTGAAGAAGACGTGGAACCGACTGCCCGCCCAAGTGCGTGACCAGTGGCACGAGCTGAAGAAACTCACTGAAAGCGGTGCACGGTACGCGGCGTCGATCATCGCTCCATCGATTCGCTTTGCTTGGGCTCACGCCGTTGTCTATGGTCTAGATCAATGCACAAGCTGATGAAGGACGCGGTTCCGCCCATGGTTCCGTACGTCGGCGCCGTGATGCAGAACATCATCGCCGTTCAGGAGTTCCCGGACCGCGTGGAAGGGGACCTGATCAACTTCAAGAAGGTACGTTTTACATCAGCTTTGGTGGACTGGAAGTGTCCTTGACGTGTTGGGGTCTGACTCGCTTCACTGTTTTGATCAGATCCGACTTCTTGGCGGCATCGTGAAGCGGTTTACGTCCCTGCAAGCATCGCCGTACCTACTGCAGGTGGACAAGCGCGTGCTGGTGAGTCGCTATCCGAACAATCAACAACTTGCATCGGTGTGGGAACTGGCGAGAGCTCATGTGGACTTTGTGCGACTAGGACCAACTGTGTGCGTCCTTGCCGTATGCCGATGCCGACGCGTGCTTCAGTCGCTCACTCAAGGTCGAGCCCCGCATCCCCACGTCCTGAGCGTGAGCGAGCGGGAGAGAGAGACCGAGTTCCACAACAGCTCCGACTTCGACTGTACCTATGAACTGGAAGTCTTGAATGTTGAATAAGCAGTGCGTCACTTCAAATGTGTACGAGCAACCCCTCCACCCCTCCACTCCTCCTCTCCTACTCCCTTCGCTCTCTCCCCCTGTATAGCCGACTGCGGTTCCTCCAACACTAACGTCCAACGCGCTTGCGCGTTTGGGTCCGGAATTTTGTCTATTTTGTTAACGTTAGTGAGTTGGTTTGGGCTCTCGCCATCTCAGGGCAGCAGCGTCTTGAGTTCGGTGCCCCTTTCCGTGTAGTACACGCGGTTGTTGACGTCGTACCAGACGTAGTGCTGCAGCATGAAGATCACGTCGAAGAAGATGCTCACGACGCCCAGCAGCAGCTTCACGGGGTCGCCGGAGATGGCCTTCCAGTCGTCCGTGGCCCAGGCGTCCAGCACGAGCTGCGCGATGGACAGCAAGCCGCCCGGGATGTCCAGCAGCACGTTCCAGATGGACCAGCCGACCGTCGACTTGCGCGTGTAGTTCATGTAGACCTGCGGCACGTACTTGACGAGCGTCATGAGCAGCTTCATGTAGCTGAGCAGGTACAGCACGTTGAGCGTGTTGATGGCCGAGTCTTCTCGGTCGCCCGTGGCAGCGACGATGGCAGCGAGCGACAGCCCGCCGATGACAGTGGCGGCAAACACTGCGACGGTGGCCTTGCTGGCGCCGTGGCCGTCGCGGCGGTAGATGAGACACTGGAAGAGTGTGACGCCCACGAGCACAGCGGCGTGGAGCGAGAAGAACACATCGTTGGCCTCGACAGCGTTGCGGTTGCCGTCGTAGCGGCGTATGTACTGCTGTTGCACGCTGTCGCTGTAGTAGAAGGCACAGTTGAAGATGGCGTAGCACAGGAAGCCGAGCCAGTTGAAGACGGCGAAGTCGAGCGAGAGCCCGACGACGCTCTTGCGCTGGTAGTTGATGAAGACCTGCGGGTAGAAGCCGAAGGTCCAGCACCAGAAGTAGAGCCAGCCCAGGATGTTGGAGAGCTGGTTCCACGGCTGCGGGATGTGCGCGTTGGCGTGCAGCGAGAGTCCGAGCGTGAGTCCGAGCACGAGGATCACGGCCAGCGCCAGCACGAGGCACGAGCGCTGCGACGGCACGCGCACCCACGCAGACATACTGGGCGACTAGAGAGAGCAGGCTTCACGTAGAAGGCGGCAAATGGGCAGTGGCGCATGCGGCAGCGAGAGCTTCGCGCGGCTTCTGCGACGGAGTAAATGCGGCTTCTGACGGTGGAAGATGGCGTGGCGCACGATGGTGATGATGGAATGTCTGGTTTTCCAGGTGGAGTGAGAAAGGCGGCCAATCAGATCTCGTGAAAATGCGTATCACGATCACGATCCAATCAGATGACGAGAACAGGAACAGAGCGTTCTGATTGGATCGTGGAGAGGCGAACAGTGGGAGAGAGACCATGCGACGAGCCAGCCATGAGGAGCTCACTGCGAAATGGCTACAGTGGACGATTGCGCCGCAAACGTCTTGCTTTCGCTATCCGCGCTCACGACAGAGGCACTGCGAGGCGACCGAAGAGCAGCCCGCTGCGTCTGGCAGCGCACCCTGCGTACCCAGCTTAAGCCCCACGCGGTGGCTCGAATGGGCACGGCAGCCGCACTCACGACAGCCTGACGGCCGCCGCCGCAGAGATTCCGCTTAAAGCTGGGAAAGCCCACACTGCAGTTGACACGGCTTCTAAGTTGGCATCGTCTGTGAAACAAGGCGACAAAGTGGTGATCGTCCATTAACGCGCTCGAGCTCCTTCTTACATTGTTGGTCGGCGACCATGATCTCGACTCTGCGCCGCGTTTTTCTCTCCCAATCATCTCCTCTGCTTCTACTCTTCCTGGGCATCACGGGACTTGCCTAGACGCTCCTTGACCTCTGGCATCTGCGACTCCCGCGCCCGCACGCTCTTAGGGATCCACGACTCGTGGTACTGCAGCTTTGGCCGGCGCAGGTCGTCCAGCTCCTTGATTTCGTGGCTGTTGTCCACCCAGTGCTGCGCTTGTTTGGCTTGCGTGGGGTTGTTGATGAGCTGCGGGTACCATTGCGACCGGATCGCCTCTTTCTCTTGGTCACTGAGGTCGCCGCGGACCTCCGGGAACCAGTCGATGACCCGCTGAAGCACCAGCGCCGTCGCCACGGACAGGTTCAGGCTCTCTGTGAAGCCGAAGATGGGGAAGTAGACGCGCTTGTCTGCGGCGCTCAGCATCTCCTGGCTCACGCCGTCGGTCTCGCGTCCGATCACGATCGCTAGCTTCTTGGGCAGCAGCTCCGGCTTGGCTTGGGCGGTCAGCGCCATAGCCTCGGGAGCCAAGTCGGTCGCCCAGATCGTACACTGCTCGTCTCTCAGCGCCTGGATGCACTCCGAGATGCTCGTGAACTCGCGGATCGAGAGCCAGAACGCACAGTTCTTGGTGATCTTCTTCTGCCCGGACGTGCTGCCGTTGCTCTTGTGCTTCTTCACTTGGCGCTCGTTCGGGTTCACGAGCCACACGTTCTGGACGCCCAGCGCCTCCGCTGTCCGCAGCACTGCCTGGTGGTTGTGGGAGTCCATGCACTGCTCCAGAACAAGCACAATGCGGCCTGCAATCATCCGCACGTGAGCCAACGGACCATTTCTCGTGGAAAATGGAGCTGCTGCTCGTACCTGTTCGGTGCCTCAGCACCGTCTCCGCGCGCCGCAGTCGCTCGGGCGCCTCCGTAGTCTGTTCCTCTGTGTTCAGTTCAACGGCATCGTCGGCCTTGCGCTTCTTAGAGGCCGCTGGCTGCGGTGGCGTCACTGCGATGTCCGTCGACTTGGCATCCATTTCCATTTTCATTTTGAGGGTCCTGGCAGTTGGCTGGTCAAGCCGAGTCCCTAAATTCAAGTCCCTAATATGGATTCAACACATATTTAGGGACAGCCCTTACTCACGTAAAACCCATTTAGGGTCTGAGCGGACCTATTATTAGGGTCCGGGTCCCTTGTTTCAGCCTCGATGAGCTGTTGAACTGGAAGGACACGCATCTCGCTGGCCAACCCCAAGCGACACTAATGGCGACGATCCCTCGAGGCGCGTCCGCGTCTCTCTGTCTCTCTGTCCTCTGTCCATGGCAGCTGACGTCCGGTGTGTATCTGTGTATTACATGCATGCAGTGTCCATTGAGAAGCTGCTGCGCGACGTGCTGCCGCCGGAGCTGGCGCTGCAGAAGGAGACGGTCGACTGGGTCACCGAGAGCGCCACCGGTGCGTGCGTCTGCCTGGTCTCGTGATGGACATGTAGACGCTGACGGCCGCCTGTGGACGCAGATTTCCTGCGGCTCTTGGGCGACAACGCCAACGAAGTGGCCGCCAGCGGCGCCAAGAAGGAGAAGTACCGCGTGAACGCCGACCACGTCGTCCAGGCGCTGCAGGTGCACGCGGCGTCCGTTGCGAGGCCTGTGGGTGGCTGACTGACTGACTGTCTGGCGCTGCTATAGAACATGAACATGGAGAGGTACCTGAGTGAGCTGCAGAGCAACGGACAGGACCGACAAGAGGCCTCGACGGTGCGTGACGGAGGTGGCCGTGCTGGTGCTGGTGGTTACACAGCGGGTGGATTAGCGACTGACGCCGTGTGCCAACAGCGGAAACGGCAGCGTCTGGCGTCGCGCAAGGCGGCGCTGACGACTGCGAGCCACGAGGAGCTGCTGGCGGAGCAGAACGCGCTGTTCCAGGAGGCGACGCGGAAAGCCGCCCGCCAAGGCTGGTGATGCTAACAGAGAGAATCAAAGGAGGCACGCTCAACCGCCCTAAATTGCCTGTGGCTCTGTGCTGTCTCATCGACTGAAGCAGTACGCTGCATGCCGTCCGTCGCAGGAACCTGGGATCCCCACCGCAGCTGACATACCGGTGGGCTTCCTTGAAGTCACGGGTGATGGAAGGATCCGCCAGTCCGTGGAAGGAACTCGTTCTCCGCGCGAACAGCCCAATGATCGCGGCCTGTGGAAGCTGCTGAGCCCATGGGCCCATCCCTCCCACGGCTCAATGGCTGGGAGCGTCGGCGGGGGCTTCTCCGCCATCTGGCCGTGGCGTTCTTCCATCATCGCACACTCATAACCTGCGTGCGGCGTGGCGTTGAAGTCCAACGTGGCGTCAAGATCTCTATCCCACGAACACCCGAGTCGCCATCGAGCCGATGGCTTCACCCTCTCTCCAGTCGCCGCCCGCCACGCCGGACTGCGGCTACAAGGGCTACGCAGAAGATGAGATCCACGCCAAGCAGGAGCTGCTGGGGCTGACGCGGCTGTCGCTGCCCATCATCGCCACTTACGTGCTGGAGCTTCTTCCTGGCGTCGTGAGCGTCGCGCTCGTGGGCCGAATGGACTCGCCGCTCACCAAGGAGTACGTCGACGGCGCCGCGCTGTCCACCATGTTCTCCAACCTGTCGGGCGTCGCCGTCGGCTTCGGCTTGGCCACAGCCATGGACACGCTCTGCTCGCAAGCCCACGGCGCCGGCCGCACCAAGAACATGGGCGTCTACTTCCAGAGCGGGCTGCTGGTCATGGCTGTCGCGATGGTGCCCGTGGCGCTCGCCAACTGGTACACGGAGGACTTGCTCGTGCTTCTCGGACAACACCGAGAAGTCTCCAAGCTCGCCGGTCGGTTCAGTCGGCTGTGCCTGCCAGGACTGCCGTTTCTGTTCGTGTACGAGCTGCTCAAGAAGGTCTTCCAGGCCCAGGACGTCGTCAAGCCCATGCTGTACTTGGCTGTCTGGAGCAACGTCGTGAACCTCGCGCTGGGCGTCTACCTCACGGCGTACACGCCGCTGGGCTTCGACGGCGCTGCGATCGCCCGCTCCGTCGCGTGCGTGGCTCTGCTGGCCGGGGTCTTCCCGTACTTTGTGTGGAGACCGACGCTGCTCACCGACTGGTGGGGCGGGTGGAGTCTGCGTGGCGCCGTCCGCCACACGCGCACGTTCCTCACGCTCGGGTTCCCCGGCATGCTCATGATCATGCTCGAGTGGTGGTCCTACGAGGTCATCTCGGTGGTCGTCGGCCTGCTGCCCGACAGCATCGTGGCGCTGAGCGTCAACTCGGTGCTCGTCAACGTCTCCAACATCACGTTCAACTTCTTCATGGGCATCGCCGTCGCCACGAGCATCCGCGCCGGCAACTACGTGGGCAGCAACCGGCCAGCGCACGCGCGGCTGGTCGCGCGACTGGGGCTGCTACTCTCGCTGCTCGTGGCCTTGGCGCTCGTGGTGCTCATCTTGATCTGTCGCCACGCCATCCCGCGCGTCTTCATCGACGACGCCACGTCGACGGCACTCGCGGCCAACGCCTTGCTCTTCCTGCTGCCCTTCCAGCTCGTGGACTCGTGCAACTGCGTCATGCAGGGCGTCTTCCGCGGCACCGGACGCCAGAAGTTCGCGGCGGTCGTGAATCTGTTCGCCTACTACGTCGTGGGGCTGCCACTCGGTGTCGCGTTGGCCTTCCCGACGGGACTGGGCGTCGAAGGCTGCTGGATCGGCTTCACGGGAGGCATCATGTGTGCGCTGGTCGCGTCGCTCGTCAAACTGCGCCACACCGACTGGCAGGAACTTGCGGACGCGGCACGAGAGCGAACGCTGCTGGGCGATGAGCTGCTGTCGCCGGTTTAGTGGTCCTGGGGACCGATGTCTGTCAAAATGTGCGTCGTTGAAGTCGGTTAAGTCAATGAATCAAATACACAAACATGTACTGAATTTTAAACACCAGGTGGGAAGCCGACAGAGCGTCATAGGCTCTCTCGCATGGCAGTACGCAGATCGCCGTGGATCTGGTGGTCGTGGTCGTGTGTTGGAGTCGCCTAGGCGACGTCGCAGTCGTCGTGGCTCGTAGGCTCAGGCTTCACCGTGGTCGGAGTCGGCGTCGTTGTGGCCGGAGTGGACGTCGTCGTCTCGTACGCACCTCCCGTAGCTGCGCTGTTCGCGTTTCCGTTGGCAGCGTTCGCGGCGTTGTTGGCGTTTCCGGACGCGGCGTTGCTCGCGTTTCCGTTGGAAGTTCCTGCAGCTCCGTTGTTGGAAGTTCCGCTGTTGGAAGTTCCGCTGTTGGAAGTCGACGTCGCGCTGCCCGTGGCATTCGACGATTCTTGGGCATTGGACGACGTCACTGTGAGCGTCAGGTCAGCGTACGCCGCCTTCAGCGTGCGGTCTGCGTTGAAGATGCCGAAGTATGCCTCCACGGAGTTCTCCGGGTCGACGCTGAGCTTCCACAGCTCGTCGAACGCCTCGAAGTAGTAGTACTTCCAGTCGTTGGCGTTCGCAAGAGCGTGGAAGTCCTTCAGATATTGCTACAAAGTCACAACAGCGCAAGCAGTTAGATATCTAAAACCACCGACTCAGGATATCACAGCGAGTGCCGTATTACCTTCGCGTTTGCTACGCTGGCCTCGGACGCGTTGACGTTGGAGCCCTGCGTTGGCCACCCGGTCTCGCTGATCACAAACGTCTTGTTCTGCGCCTTGGCCTTGCCGATCAGCGGCGCCATGCGGGAGTGGAAGTACGCAGCTGACTTGTCCGCAGCTTTCTTCTCCCAGAACGGGAACCCGTTCGCAGAGACGAAGTCCACGGCGTCGATCAGGTCCGGGTGACCCAAGTACACGTCGCCAATGTCGGCGATCGTGACCGGAATCAACGGCCAGTACTTGGTGCGGATTTCCTTGACGCTCTCCATGAGGCCGATGATCTTGGTCGACGTCACTTCGCCACGGTACACGGCCTCGCTGCCCACGTGGATAGCTGTCACGCTTTCTTGGGTGATGAGTTTGCTTTCAGCCAACGCGATCAGCTGCGCTTTCTCGGCTTCGAAGACTTCGTCGTGTTCGTTCACCCAGAGCCCGAGCTCCACATGGAGATTGTGGCGCGAGGCCGCAGCGAGAACGATCGCGCCCTGGTTGCAGTCCGTGAGGCTGTAGATGCGGACGCGCTTGGTGACGGTGGCGATCGTCGCGAAGTCCAAGTCGACTTCGCCTTCCGTCTTGCACTTGTTCGCCTGCGACTTCCAGTCGGCGCCCTCGCGGATGTTGTAGTTGATTCCGTACAGCTCCAGTTTTGCAGCTGCAGCGACCGAAGACGATTGCAGCGCCAGTGTGGCTGCGAACGTGAGGGCTGTGAGGTAGAGGGAGCGAAGCATCGTAGACGAGGAGGCTTGGTGGGCAGTGCGCGAGTGGCCGAGTGAGTGAGCTGCTGGGCGGATCCGTGGCCGCTTGGCGGCTCTACTGTAGGCCGTGCTCCTCATAGCCCCCCAGTCATCTTCGTACCCATCAGCCACTGTCGCATGATCCGTGTGCCGCTGCCTGGAACGCGAGTGGAGAGAGCCGCCGATGACGCGAATGTTCCAGCGGGTCAACGAAGAGGGGACGCGAAAGGTCGCGGACGTCACCTCCTAGCCAGAACAAGGTGAGATAATCAGGAAATTCCACAATCAGGTGCCTTTGTGACCTGAAGATACCTTGTTTTGGCAAGCATCTCCGTGAGCATGGATGAGGAGCTCTATGGGATGCAGCTCGCAGACCTATGGCAACGCGTGTGCGTCCAAGGGCACGTGCGACAACACAATAGATATCACTCACACGCAAGTCACTCTTCTTTGTCGTCGTATTCGTACACATCAGCAAAACGCTCTCACAGAACTGTCCGACTCTCGGCTTACTTTTGGACGCGACGGGGCGGCTTCATCGCCCTGCAATTCCACAGGAACGTCGTGCTAGGAGCCTTCGAGTTGGAGAGCTACACGGAGCTCGGGGATATAACGCGCGTGCGCGCGCCTGGCACGCCTATCGGTCTGCGAAATTACTTGTTGGACGAGTAGACCGGCGCGTACTCGACGATGCCGTGCTTGTTCACGATCGTCTTCTTGATGTTGCGGAGCTGCTTCTTGCTCATGGTCTTGAGGCGGTTTGTTCGCGAGATCTGTATCACACACCACGCCAGTCTATCAGTAACCGCATCCACTCGAGGGTTCCACGCCGTAGCCAACAACGCACCACTTGGACCGAGGCCGACTTGAGCTCGTTCTCTGCTCGTCGCTTCTCGCGCTCCTCGCGGGCGCGCTTCTTCTCCATCTTCTCCTCCTGTTTCCGGGCCTTGATCTCGGCCTGCAGGTCCTTCATCTCCTTCAGCTTGGCGCGCTTCTCGATCTTTTGCTCCCACGTCGTGCTCAGCGTCGTCGTGGCCTTGTACCGGATCGACGAGAAGCGCGACTTCTGCGTGGTCTTCCATGGACGGCCGCTCACGGCGCGGCCGCGAGGGATCTCCGTCTTCGCATCGGTGGCTTGAGTAGCGACGGTGGTCATGGTGGGCGAGGCGGTGTGTGCGGGCGGATGGAGCTCTTCGTGTCTCTTGGTTGGTGCGTGCAACAACCACGTTGACCCAAAGCCAATCAAAGTCCCGTGCCACTGGTGCGACCTTCGCGCAACATTTTTAGCGCAATTATTATTGTGAAGCCCCGTCAGATATTGGGATCGAGCTTCATTGATCGAAATGGCGACGACCGTGGTCACGCACTGCGAGATCGTGCAGATCGCAGAGGTGCTGCGCGACCCGCAGCTGCAGCAGCGCTCTGTGCGCGTCACGGGGCGGTATGTGAATTCTTTCATCACTGGAAATGGCGTCGAATGGAAGTGTAGCGGTGCTAATCGGTGGCTAATACTCGACAGACTGGAGGGCTACGATGCCGCACGAGGCCTGGCGTTGATCTCCTTCCAGGGCGAGCAAATGTCCGTGGAGACGAATCTGTTGGCGATGGACGCTGGACGTGAGCTGCGTCTTGGATCGATGTACCAATTCCTCGGCGAGACCTACCGATTCAGCTCGACGGTACGATTGATCAACTGTCAAGCTGCAGGGACGCACATTAGCTGACGTTGTGCGTGTGGTTGTGTGGCATTGAACAGCCTCTGCAAGTGCGACTCAAGGCGCGCGTGGTGCGCAACGTGGACAATCTGGACATTGATCTGTTCCTGCAAGCGCTGGAGCTGCGACGGCAATTCCTAGCTTCCCAGTAGACAGCCATCATCGAACGGCCACAGAAAGGAGTATTTAACGCAAACGGAAGTAGATTAAACTGTTGCTATAGCAGATCATCATCATCGTCGTCTTCGTAGTCCACTGCGGCGCCCTCATCGTCGTGAAACGTGTCGAAGATCGACGGCGCCGCGCCTCCTGCCGGCTGCTTGGATGGATCCAAATCCGCAAGTTCCGGATCCAAATCAGCGTCATCGTCTGCAGCAGTGCTCGCGGCTGCCGCACCAGTGTCTTGCGCCTGCTGCTCGGCCGCCTGGAGCCGCTCCATCAGCTCTGGCGGGTCGTATTTGTGGAGCGCTTGGCGCCAGCGCCGAATCATACTGTCGAAGTGCTTCTTGCTCACCTTGAGCGTCTTGTCGGGCGTCATTGGATGCTCGCCCTTACGTCGCTGGTGCCTGGAGTAGAGCATTATTAAATGTCAGTCAGGAACTGCCCTCAGTTGTTCACAGAGTCGCTGGTTTGAAGCAATAACGTACTTGGGGACCTCGGCGCAATAGCGGTCGTAGCCAAGTGTGTTCTTGCCGTAGTCGATCTGCTTCTGGCGCTGCGCCAGTCGGTGCGGGTCACTTTCGCGCTCCGTCTTCAGTGTGCGCACCTCCACAGCTGCCTTGCGTCCATTGTCAATGCCGCTTCCATCTCGTGGATACTGGCGATCCCGACCATTGACGCTACCACCGCTGCTGCTGCTGTTGGCATACGGAGGCCGCTGTCCACGTGGCTGCTCGTATGAGGACCGTACGCGCTTGTTAGAGTTCGCATCTACGTCGTAGTGACGCACTGCGCGTGGCTCGTCGTCTGCTGCGTCGCGCTCGCGCTTCATGTTTGTCGCTTTCGATGCTTCCCGCGCTTTCTCGCCATTTGAGCTGGTGGCGGCGAAACGGTCAAATACCAAAACAAGGTGAAACGAAACAGCACTTGTCAGAACAGGATGGTAGAGTCAATGCGGATGGATACAATGTGCGTGTGTTCAAATGCCTTGGAGATGTGTGTGTTCATTGTCGTGTGCAGCCGCCGCCTGTGTGTGTGGTGGAGCGATGGAGGACCCATAATTTATTCATAGTCGTCCTCTTTCGACCACTTGGCGCTCGAGCCATTGCTCTTGGCGCCCTTGGCCTCGGCCCGCGTGGACTTGGCGCCGTCCTTGGCGTCGTCTTCGTCGTCGCTGTTGTAGTAGGACCTCTTGGACTGTGCGCGGTCCTCCGGGATGTATTTGTACTCGGCTTTGTTGTGCATGATGAGCTCGTCGCCGACGAAGTAGAAGCTGTCCGAGATCGTCGCGTACGGGTGCGCGACCATCTCGTTGATGAGCTCGTCGTCGAGCGGCGGCACGGCGTACACGGCCTCCCACGTGTTGACGCTGTTGGGGATGCAGAAGCCGAATGTGAAATCGAAGCTCTTGACGATCTCGTCGCGGAAGTAGTGGCGCTCGATCATTCTCAGCTCGCGCACCTCTTTCTGCCCGACGGAGAACTCCAGAGCTGTGGAGATCGCAGGCAGACGCAGCACATCCTCCGAGAACTCGTAGCGGATCGTTCTGTACGCGCCCTCGCCTCGCGCCTGCGTGAAGTCCACCTTAGGAACGGCCTTTCCTGGCTTGTCCTTGCCGATCTCAAAGATCTTGCGCTTGGTGTCGTAGTCCGAGATGCAGAAATGGAGGAACTCGATGCCGTACGTGTTGGCGCTGAGTGGGCACAGGAACGCTGCAGACACCCACAGAGATATGTTGTTAGCAGCAAATTCGACTAGACACGCAGCGAAGCTATGAATGCGTACAATCGGTTGGCGCCTCGAGATCGAGCACGTCCTCGGGGGTGTATCGCTTGCGGGACATGGCTGGGGATCGGATTTCGGCGGCTCCGGCAGGAGCTTTCTGATTCAGAGCTTGAGGACGTCGCAGACCAAGATGGCGACTCTCTCGCAGTGAGTGTGGTGGTTATTAGCCGAGGAGAAGCACGCGATCTTCAACGGGCGTTGCGCCGCCGCGTCCGTTTGGGCGCCATTGCGATCCTGAAGAGACACATGAGGTCCAGATCTCAATTCAATTTTGAATTGGGTAGAGCTCCCCGTAAGTACGATTGTGGCTTGCGTTGGTTATTTTGGGTAGGCGTAACATACGCCGGGCGTCCAACTGAGTGTCGCGTGTTTGTGCCAGAAGTGGGTCGTGTTCGTGGAACAGTCGAAGTGAAGACGCTGCGCCGACCGATCGCGAGCGGCTCGAGTATGCGCGAGGCGGGCGCGTGCACAGCCACAGACACAGCGACTAGTACACACACCCACGGCCGCCGGCGAACGCAGTAGTCGCGGCATGGAGGCGACACGGCAGAGCAGCGCCGGACGCACGTTCCAGTCGCTTTTCGGGTCCGGAAGTGAGCTGCTGGGCGCTGACGCGGAGCTGCGGGGCGAGCGGATACAGAGAGCCAAAGACAAGCGAGAAGAGGGCGCAGAGGAGGACGCGGAGGAGGAGGAGGAAGCCGAGGTCTGGGACGACGACTTCCCTGCAGACGCGGACGACAATAACGGCAGGGCGGCGAGGCCCAAGCTCACGCAGGCGATCTCGGCCGAGGTGAGAAAGACGGCAAGATTGGCGCAGCGGGTTGGAGCTGACGCAGTGTTTGTGTGTTGCAGAGTCGACGATCGATCGAGGACTGGGCGGACCACGACGATGATGAGGACAACTGGAAGGAGGCGCTGCAGGCGCGAGTGGACCAGCTGGAGCTGGTCGTGGGCAAGGCGGGCGACGCGGCGGCGCCCCACTCCGACAACAATGGCGGCGTGGGGTTTGCTGGGACAGGATCGGCTGCAGCGATGCCGGGCACGCCCGTAGACCAGCGCGCGACGCTGACGCTGCTGCCCAAGACGAATCTGTCGAGGGCCGTGTCGGCGCCGCCGGCTCCGGAGGAACACAAGCCGATGAGCAAACTGAAGACGCCAAACGTGGTGCGGGCCACGACCATGGCGACGGGTCTGGGTACGAGCGGAGTCAAGGCCACGAGCAGCGCGGCTGCAGTGGCTGGCGCGGATCAGGTAAAGTGGCCATAGAGAGGGGCGTGGCCGGGGATGGGAGACTGATGGTGAGCTGCATTTTTGTATCAGGCGGTGGCTCGCAAGCGCAGCAACTCGCGGGACTTCTCGGCTCGCCCGACGACGCTTGCGACAGACCAGAAGCGGCCCCTGAACGCTGCCGCCGCGGCAAACGCAGCACCTTCGAACAGTGTGTTTGTCCGTGCGGTGGTGGCTCGTGGTGGGAGCGCCCACTCACGATTGCACGCCGAGACGACGAGGATATCGGACGAGGGACACACGGAGAAGCGCGCCAAGTCAAGCGACCGGCGGTCGTCAATCCTGGCGCTGAGCGACGCGGAAGTGGTGCGGCGGTTCATTCTCGAGGATGTGAAGAAGGTACGCGACGATGAATGCAATGGTTATCATGGGGATGACGCAGTGCTGATGGGGCATCTTCCTGTGTAGATATCTGTGGAGCGGATCGTCGCGGACGCCAAGCGTCTGCATTTTTTGGAAGACTTCTATCGGCGGCAGCAGCCCACTGAGGCGAAAGCTGGCTCCTCTACCACCGCCAGTGCCGATGCACGGCATTCGTCACCGACCAAGAGGCACGTGGTGTGAGAGCCTGCCTGCCTGTGAGGTGTTGTCGTAGTCTTCACTAGTCCGTCGCCACTATTTAAGTCGAGGAAGCCCCCGTCCGTGTGTGAAAGCGATCCGCAAACGCAGTAGAGCGGAGAGCGCTAGAAACAATACTGTTCGCGTCTGTGCGCATCGTATTGACTGCTGTATTTTAACTTATGCGTCTATCTCGAGGTTCTGAATGGCTACTAGAGCAACCTCGTAGGCCGCGAAGGTCGAGCTGTGCGTCACGACCGACTTGAGCAAACTCGGATACGTGCCCTTGTAGAGCCCCACGATGCCCTCTCGCCGTAAAATATCCACGAAACACTGCCAAGACGTCGTGTAGAATGGGATTTCGCCATAGGACGCGCAGCGCTTCATGTGCCGCACTTGCATGCGCTTCTTCACGGTGTCCAATGGATACACTGCGAGCTTGGAGAGCAGTCCGGCGACCGCCCCGGACCCGACGTACGACAACGCCCATTGGACTCCGACGAGCGGGGCGTCCGCGTGCGACTTGGCCACCTTCTCGTTCAGCGACGAGTAGATCCCGAAGCTCAGACCCATGTACGGCGCGATCTGGAAGAGCGTGGGGCCGACGCCGCTGTAGAAGCCTCGCACGCCACGGGTCTCAAATGTGTGAACGGCGAGGCTGTGGATCGTCGGGAATGGCTTGGGCACACCTTGGCTGGCGAAAACTGTGCGGAAAAGGTCGAGTGGATACGTGATCACCGTTGCGAAGACGCCGGCGGCGGCGCCGTTGGCGCTGCTCACTAGCGAGGCGTGCTGCTGTGCGATGTCCTCAGGCCACAGCGACTGGAGACGCTTGTACGTGCCAAACTGGATCGCAGAGTATGAAACCCAGAGCCCAGTTGCAGGGAGGTTGCCACGCCAGAAGGACTTGACGCCCTCTTCTGCGTGGATGCTGCGCAGCGACTGCACGAAACCGACGTATTTCGCACTGGAGTGCGCCTTCGAGATCGGCGCCTGCTGCACCTGGAAGCTACAAGCCACGCGTACATTTTCTGTCAGACTGTTGGCGTTGAAGGATTACCCACCATGTCCAGGAAGAGCGTACCGAATCTTGACGAGGTCTGTACGACAACGTCGGCAATGACCATGGCACAAACAACGCGCAAGACATTGGAAATGTTAAACCACGCATCGATTTGTGTACTTTCCACGGCAAACTACATGCGATCGCGTACCGAAAGGCGCAGCAATGAGCCGCGTGAAGGCTCCGGACGCCGCGCCTGCAGCCGCCGCCTGCGTCGCCGTTGCCTTCTCCCGCGGCGGCCGCTGGCGCGCGACGCTGTCGATCGCCATGACGTTGGTTCCTGTGCTTTCCTGTGGGCCTGTAGCTCTTCGCATGCAGAATGATGGTCCGTCTTCGACTTCCCCCGTTAAAGTGCCTATAGGAGTTCGAGTGACTTGTCACTACTGTGTCTTGCGGTCACTCGTGCGACCGATGGGCTGCTCCACGCGGAAGAAGTAGGACGGCGCGAGCACGATGAAGATGACGAAGCACGCGACGAGCAGATCGGACCAGAGGTCCACGGAGGGCGCGTGGCGAGCAGCGGCGCCCACGGCGGACAGCTTGATGGTCGCGGTCGCGGCCGCGGCGCTGGACAGCGAGGAGCTCATGTCGAACGGCCAAGAAGAGCGGAAATGGGACCCGACGGCGGCCGTTGGCCAGTGAGCGCGGGGCGTTTCACAGCGTCATGCAACGGACGCTGCGTGCCAGTTGCCGAGGCTATTGTGGATATCTGTGACAGCCAACGCACGCCATGCCATGCCGACGCACGCACTCTGCCGCCCATGATGGGGGCAGTTGGCTGGGCCAACCGACTGACGGGCTCACTTTCAGTCTTCACGTGACGAGAATTCCACGATGAAGACCAGTGCGCCGTCGATACATTGGCTATGCAGCGCAGCTCTAGCCGCAATGTTCCTGGCGACATCGGCCTCGGCATGCACGATGATCGCGTTGGGGCGCCATGCGACTGCCGATGGCTCGACGATCGTGGCGCACACGGACGACGCCGGCGGCGACACCGGCGACCTGCGTCTCGTGCGCGTGCCAGCTCGCAACTACTCTGGCGTAGATGATGCGCCTATGCGTGCGGTGTATCGGCTCAAGGGCGGGTACCCTCGTGTGGTCGCGAACGACCGCGCGGACGCCTACAAACCCAAGAGCGACGACGAGAAGCTGAGCGAACCGCTGGGTTTCATCAAGCAGGTTCCGTACACGCACGGGTACCTTGAGCAGGACTACGGCATTATGAACGACGTGCAGCTGAGCATTGCGGAGAGCACGTGCAACTCGAAGACGTTCGGCTGGTCCAGTGATCTGCCCCACGGCCACAACCTCTTCTCCATCGGAGAGCTCACCCGCATCGCACTCGAGCGCTGCGACAACGCGCGCTGTGCTATTCAGCTCATGGGAGACCTAGCCGTGGACTACGGCTTCTACGGTGACTACAGTGGCACGCCAGAGAATCCAGGCCACGGCTCCAGCGAGGCACTGGGAATCACGGACAAGTATGGCGAAGTGTGGGTCTTCCACGTGCTCACAGGACCCGGCAACGCCAGCGCCGTGTGGGCTGCGCAACGACTGGAAGACGATCACGTGACCATCGTGCCCAACGAGTTTGTGATCGAAGGCGTCGACATGGACGACTCCGACCGCTTCGTGGCGTCGGCCAACGTCTTCAGCTTTGCTGAGAGTATGGGCTGGTGGGACCCACTGCACGAGCCGTTCAGTTTCAAGAAGGCGTACGGCTACGACCCGGAGGTCGCGGGGCCGAAGCTGTACCTCGACGGTAGGAAGTGGCGCGTGTTTGACCGCTTTGCGCCGTCGCTGCAGCTCCAAACGCCCCTTGGATTCGTGGCGGCGAAGCCACGTTTACCGTTTTCCGTGCCGGTGGATCGTCCTGTGGGCGTCGAGGAAGTCATGGACATGCTGCGCGACCACTACGAAGGTACGCAGTACGACATGACCAAGGGCCCGGCCGCTGGCCCGTTCGGGAACCCCGTGCGCTACAGCGGCTTCCTGCCTGGACTGCGCGGCGGCTGGCAACGCGCCATTTCGTTGCACCGCACGCTGTTCAGCTTCGTTCTTCAGTCGCGTGGCAACCTTCCAGATGCAGTTGGTGGCGTCACGTGGTACGGACAGAGTGCGCCGCATGGCACAGTGTACGTTCCGTTTGCGGGCGCCCAGAAGTCGTTGCCGGATTCGTATCTCAATGGCAAGCAGAGCGCGTTCTCGACGGACTCGGCGTGGTGGGCGTTCGACTTTGTCAACAACTGGAGCTCGCTGCGGTTCGACGCCATTAGTCAGGACGTCAAGGCCGAGATTCGACGCCTCCAGAGCGAGGCGTTGGAGCGACAGACGCGGCTGAGCAGCGAGTTGTCGGCCGGAGATGTGGAGGTGGTGGACATTCTAGAGCGCGAGAACAACGCGTTCGCGGACCGCGTGGTCGCCGACTGGTGGCTGCTCGCCTGGAAGCTCGTGTCCAAATACAGCGACGGCTACGTCACGACGGGCGAGGACGAAGGCCAGATGCAGAGCCCCGGATACCCCGCCGAGTGGGTGGAGCACACGGAGTTTGCAGCCTGGCCGACGCTGGCGACCACGACGGCTCCACCGGCGTCTCAACCACCAGCGGCAGTCTCTGTTGAGGCCAACGCGCTGCGTTTGCGTGCGGAGGGAAACGCATCACCAGCGGCTGCGACTCCCGTGGCTTCCCAGACGCCCATACTGGCCGTTGGCGTCGTGTTGGGCGTGGCGAGCACCATGGCTGTGGCGCATTTCCATCGGATCTGGCGCCGACGAGCCACGTACGTGCGCATCTGAGATGGAGAAAGGCAACGAACACCTACGAAATACAGTACTTCTTCAGAAATGATGTGCCTAATCACGAATTACAATGCAGATGAATCCAAAAGAACCCCCAGAAGATGATAATGGAGATTCTGGTGGTGAATCTCCACGCAGGCGCAAAGATACGAGAAACCCGTCCAAACGCATAGGAAGCCGGCCCATCGCTTTAGCCGGGCTGAGCTGCTGGACACCAATGGCTGGGCGGCAAAACCTGCGACGCGCGCACACCTGCGAATTCCAGCCGCACACGTCCGGCCGTCGCCTCTCCTGTCGCTCACGTACGCACTCGCCACTTGCCACCGACATCCCGACGACCATGCGCTGGCTGCAGCTCACCCGCGCGGCCGCCGCGCACCGCCGCGCGTCGCCTGCGCTTCTGCCGCGCCGCCTCGCCAACGCCTCCGCCTGTCTGAGCACCGACACGAGCGTGCGCTCGTTCGCGCCGGGCGTCGACGTGCCCGAGGGCTACATGGCCAACCTGCGCAACATCGGTATCTCGGCGCACATTGACTCGGGCAAGACGACGCTCACGGAGCGCATCCTGTTCTACACGGGCCGCATCAACGCCATCCACGACGTGCGCGGCAAGGACGGCGTGGGCGCCAAGATGGACTCGATGGAGCTCGAGCGCGAGAAGGGCATCACGATCCAGTCGGCCGCCACGTACTGCTCGTGGAAGGACTCCAACATCAACATCATCGACACGCCCGGCCACGTCGACTTCACCATCGAAGTGGAGCGCGCGCTGCGCGTGCTGGACGGCGGCGTGCTCGTGCTCTGCGGCGTCTCGGGCGTGCAGAGCCAGTCGTTGACCGTGGACAAGCAGATGAAGCGCTACGGCGTGCCGCGCGTGGCCTTCATCAACAAGCTCGACCGCATGGGCGCCAACCCGTGGAAGGTCATCCGCGACATCCGCAAGCAGCTCAAGCTCAACGCCGCGGCGCTGCAGGTGCCCATCGGCCTCGAGAACGACCTCGAGGGCGTCGTCGACCTCGTGACCATGAAGGCGCTGCGCAACAAGGGCGAGAACGGCGAGACCATCGAGGAGTCGGACGACATCCCGGACGCCGTGCGAGCGCTGGCCGAGGAGAAGCGCGCCGAGATGATCGAGACGCTCGCCGACGTGGACGAGGAGATCGGCGAGCTGTTCCTCATGGAGGAGGAGCCGTCGGTCGAGCAGCTCAAGGCCGCGATCCGCCGCGCCACCATCGCGCACAAGTTCGTGCCTGTGCTCATGGGCTCGGCCTTCAAGAACCGCGGCGTGCAGCCGCTGCTGGACGGCGTCGTGTCGTACCTGCCCGGCCCGGCCGAGGTCAAGAACTTCGCACTGGACCAGGGCGCGAACGAGGAGCAGGTGCTCGTGCCGTGCGCGCCGGACGCGCCGCTGCTGGCGCTGGCGTTCAAGCTGGAGGAAGGCAAGTTCGGCCAGCTCACGTACATGCGCGTGTACTCGGGCACGCTCAAGCGCGGCGGCTTCATCTACAACATGTCGGACATGAAGAAGATCAAGGTGCCGCGTCTCGTCAAGATGCACTCGAACGAGATGCAGGACGTCGAGGAGGTGAGCGCCGGCGAGGTCGTGGCCATGTTCGGCGTCGAGTGCGCCAGTATGGACACGTTCTGCGACACCAACGCCGGCAAGTACACCATGACGAGTCTCCACGTGCCGGAGCCGGTCATGTCGCTGGCCGTGACGCCCACCAACAAGCAGCAGGTCGCCAACTTCTCGAAGGCGCTCAACCGCTTCCAGAAGGAGGACCCGACGTTCCGCGTGCGCGTGGACGACGACAGCAAGGAGACCATCATCTCCGGCATGGGCGAGCTGCACCTGCAGATCTACGTCGAGCGCATGAAGCGCGAGTACGGCGTCGAGGTCGCCACGGGCGCGCCGCAGGTCAACTACCGCGAGACCATCCGCAGCCGCGCCGAGTTCAACTACCTCCACCGCAAGCAGAGCGGTGGCTCGGGCCAGTACGCGCGTGTCGTGGGCTACGTCGAGGCCATCCCAGAGGGCGAGGGCTCGGGCGAGGTCGAGTTCGTCAACGACATCATCGGTAACGCCATCCCACCCGAGTACATCGCGGCCTGTGAGAAGGGTACGTACGAGGCCGTCCAGAAGGGCTGGCTCGTGGGCCACCCGGTGCAGCGCATGCGTGTGGTGATCAACGACGGCCAGGCCCACTCGGTGGACTCGAGCGAGTTGGCCTTCAAGACCGCCATGGTCCAGGCCATCCGCCAGGCGTTCGCCAAGGCCGACCCGACCGTGCTCGAGCCGATCATGGCCGTCGAGGTGGAGGTGCCGAACGAGTTCCAGGGCACGGTGATCGCCGAGATCAACCGCCGCCGCGGCCTCATCAACTCGAGCGAGGCCGACGAGATGCAGACGGTCGTGCGCTGCGACGTGCCGCTGCAGAACATGTTCGGCTTCTCGACCGACCTGCGCTCGTCCACGCAGGGCAAGGGCGAGTTCACGATGGAGTACAAGACCCACGACTACGTCACGCGCGACGTGCAGGAGAAGCTCGTGGCCGACTACCAGAAGGCGCTCGCCGACAAGCACAAGTAGAGCCATTTTGTATGAAGTATACCGTAGACACCACTGCATATCACTTTTCCGCCCTCTGTGGTTTAAATCGTCTCATCGACAGCTCAAGCCGCTCTTCACGACGCAGGTTACCCGGCATGAAGCCAGCGTTCAATAGCAGCTTCATGAGCAGGAGGGACCACGTTGAACCACGCTTCGTGGGCGGAACCCCAACATTCGATCAAACCATCCAGGACTTTTGGTGTCGCCTTTCTCACTTAAAGTATTCACATACCGGCAACACCAGGACGCAGAAGGCTTTGATATCATTCTGCTACTGCGTCTTCACGCGGAGGCTCGGTCTCAGTTGGTGCTGCGCTTGGCTCCACGGTCTCAGCCGCGGATTCCGCCACTGGCTGGGGCTCCGGCGCAGCCTCTTCCATCGCAGCAGACGCCTTCGCGGGCTCCTGTCCGCCTCCCACCACCACGGGCCCCTCGTCGTGATCCTCGTCACTACTGTCGCCGTCCTCCTCGCCCTCCTCGTCCTCCTCCAGCAGCGTGCCGCCCGCACTCGTTTTCCTCGCACCCGCAGCTCCTTTGGCCTTGCCGCCTTTCTTGACCTTGCCCTTCTGTGCGTTGATCGCCTGCGCGAACTCTTCGATCCGCTGCTGCGCCAGCGCTTGGTCCACCGTCTCTCGGAACTGCTCGAGCAGCGCCTCGTGCTTGAGGAAGTGGTTCACGAACAGCTTCGTGAGGCTCTTGCCCACCTCCTGCACCGTCAGCGGCCGTGGCGGATACCGCAGTGTCGCCACTCGCACGAGCAGCTCCATGAAGTCGGTCATGAACAGCTTCTTGTGGCCCACAGTCGCCATCTCGTCCAGCACCACGAGCTTACACGACAGGAACGGCTCCTTCACGTCGCGGATCTTGAAGCCGTCGCTGTACACTTGATACCGCTCCATGACGCCCAGGAACTCGACCAGCTGCATGCCCTTCTTCTCGCCCGGCTTGCAGTAGCGGCCCATGTTCGAGTTGTAGATGTCCTGCAGCAGCACGATGTGCTCCGAGAAGATGTCGCTGATCTCCTCCGTGTACAGGAACCGCGAGCGGAAGTCGTTCGGGTCTTCCGGACAGTTGGGAAGCAGGTTGTCCACCACGAGTTTGTCCACGGCCTTGGCTGGCGAGTCGCACACGTTCGCTGCACGCGCAACCAACAGAAACACGTGAGCACGCACAGTCTCCGATACGGACAATCAATCAGCCCCCATGCATACGTACTGCGATGGTACTTGTTGATGGCGATGCGCATGACGACCTCCATGAACTCGAACCGCGTGAGACTGCGGTCCGGGTTGTCCTTCTCCTTGGCTTCCTGCGTGAGCTCGAGGTTCGCGGCCACAAACACGTTCTCCAGGTCGGCGTACCGACAGTACTCGGACGCCTCGTCCAGGATGCGGCACTCGTTCAGGAACTCCATGTACCCGCTCCACGGAACCGAGATCATGTCGTTCTGGATCTGCAACGCAGCTGCGGGCGTCACGGACGCGACGACCGCGACGCTCGTGAGCACGTTGTGGCCGCAGTACTTGCGGTAGATGTTGGAGATGGTGCGGAAGTGCTTCGACACGCTGGCCTCGACTTCTTTCCGCCGCACCGGGTCCTTGACGAACCGATCCACCTTGCACTGCTTCCAGTCGGCGCTGCAGGCCTTCTGCACGAACGCGTCCGTGTCCACGAAGCTCCTCTGGACAGACTCGCGCCGCCGTCGCGAGAACACGCTGCGGTTGATGTCCCACTTGGTGGTGCGCTCGTTGCCCATCTTGCCGGTGGACCGCGGCTGCAGCGTGTTGCACGGGTCGCGGCCTTCACGCCGCGCGTTCCGCAGCACGTTGACCCACTGGAGCTGGCCCACGGTCGCCGCCTCGCTTGGCTGGTTGTGCTGCATGTGCATGAGCCGCACGTGGCGCTTGTCCTTGATGTAGTGGTAGCTGGTCGTCGCGGGGTCCGTGGATTTATCGGAGACCGTGAGGTAGTACTCGGTCTTGCCCGGCGGTAGGATGCAGTACGCGCTGTACGAGCCGTCGTCGCGCTTGTCCATGTCGACGCCGCGCCAGTCGTCGTGCGAGAGGTGGACTTTGACGCTGAGGTTCGCGGCGTTGGTCGACGGCAGTTCGTCGGGCGGCGGCGTCCACGAGAAGCGGTGCTCGCTCCACAGGCCGCAGTACCAGCAGAACTTGTCCACGAGCGGCGCGACGTGCGGCGGCAGCGAACCCGAGCCGCTCTCGCTCATGGTCTCTTCGAACACCGCGATGGAGTACATCTTGTGCTGGTCCATGAGCTTTTGCTGGCTCTGCTTGGGGATAAGGAAGCCGCGCGAGTTCATGACGCCGCAGTTGCCGCTCATGTGCAGTCCGATGAGCGAGTGGTTGGCCTCGAGCTGCTTGGCCAGCAGCGCGCAGTCGTCCATATCCAGGTGGTTGTTCGACAGATCCAAGTGCACGAGCACCTTGTTGTTGGCCAGCGCGTCGGCCAGCGCCGTGATGATCGCTCGCGGCTTGAGCAGGTCGTTCGAGTCCAGCGCGTTCCACGACAGGTCCATCGCGCGCAGCGACGCGTGGAACTTGAGCGCCTCGGCGATCTTGAGCGCGCCGAGCCCGCGGATGTTGTTCCACGCCAAGTAAACCTCTTCGATCTTGGCGTTTTCCTCGAGAAACTTGGCGATCGCGACCATGCCAGGGATGCCGAAGTGGTTCTCGGACAAGTGCACGCGCGCGATGATCTGGTTCTTCTGCAGCGCGTCGCACAGCACGGCGATGTCGCGGTCTTTGAGCTGGTTGTGCGCGAGATTCAGCGACGTGAGCGTCTTGGAGGTCTTCAGCAACTCGGCGACGGCGCGCGCGGCGTGGGCGCCCAGCGCGTTGTGGGAGAGGTTGAGCGTCTGCAGCGTCGACGCCACTGGCGACTGCAGCGCGTTGGTCACGAGCCGGGCGGCCACGACGTCGCCGATGCGGTTGTTCGCGAGGTTGATGGACTCGACGCCCGGCACGAACGCGAAGCCTTCGCTGAAGGCCGTGGCGTACGTGTCGCCCATTTGGTAGCTGCTCAGGTTGATCTCCTGCGTGCTGCTGCCGCCCGAGCACGACAGAACGGACGACGTCGTGACGCCGACGGAGGACGAAGGGCCCTTGTCGGGAGCTCGTCGACGCACGATGCCCATGGGTTCAGGCGACAAGTGCAGTTTGCGGACAGCAGCCAAGTAGGTGGACCGTGCCGACCGCGGTCTGTCGGTTGTGAGCAGTGGGAGCACGAGCGGCTTGGCTGTTCCACGAGCCGACGGCTTGGCGGTCGGAGGAGTCTCCGTGCGTGGGCCAGTGGTCACCGTGTGGTTGTGGACGTCTTCTTCGCGGTGGAACATGCGCCAGAACTTGTTCAGCGCACTGGCTCCGACGTAGTTGGCGGCCAGCGCGGCCTCCGTCGACAGCGACGAGCTGGACGACAGCGTCGTCGCTCTGGCTCGATCAGCGTCGGCGACTTCGAGCGGCGACGGCGGACGCAGTGGGAGCCGACGCTCACTCAGCTGGCGGCGAACGGTGCCGTCCGTGAGCTTGGAGGCCATCAGCGCCGTGATGAACGTCGTGGACGTCGCGCCGTCATTGTCACTGGGCCGTCCTGGCGTGGACGCTGAGGGTGATGACGCTGTGGGTGGCTCCGCAGCGTCTCGCGTCGCGTGGGCTTTCACGCGCGGAGACGCTCGTCCCTGGTCGCTCGGTCGGCGCGCGCCCTGCTGTTGCTGCTGTTGCTGCTGTTGGGGCGTCGGACGCCGCGAGGGCGTCGAGGGCGACGGCAGGACCGCCTTGAAGTCGTCTTTCATGGCGATTCCGTCGCCTAGTGATCAAAATGACGAGCCACAGCCACGCCCTGATAATAGAGACCACGACCGCTGCGACACACGAGCCGCGCGAGTGTAGCCACTTAGAATAGATCGCCAGCAACTCGCCGGAGACTGACTGGCGTGGAGTGCCGCGTGTGGGGCGAGTCGTCCCGTGTGACGCGGCGAGTCGCAGCACAGGATACCGCAACTGCCTCACGCGTTGCCTCCGCCACCGCGAAGCGCATGGCTGTCTACGAGGGAGGCACGTGGCTGCTGCGTGGCGTCCCAGTATTGTGCGAGTCGCGAGAGCCAAGAGAGTATCCGCACACCCAGAGGCGAGTCTCGGAAGTGGTACAAGCAGAGCACGCCAGTGGTGACGCCGACGACCAGTGCCACGAGAGACCACCAACACGACGGCGGTGCGTCCTGCGCGTGTCGTGCGCGGGAAGGCGTCTTTCGCTGTGGTTTCACGTCGTATAATCGCAGATTGTTGATGGCTCTTCGCGTCTCACTAGCCATCTTCCGAGTTTGCGTTGCAGTCTCCTGATGGGATGGCACCCTTCGTAGTGTTCGTCATGATACTGCCACACAGGGAAGGCCATCGGAAGGTCGCCGTCTTCGTAGTCTCTGTCGCGCTGGCGTGCATAGAGGAGAGCCATGGTCGGTGTGCTTGATGGCGGGTCGTGTCGGTAGTTCTTCTTCTTCATTTTTTCCTTATTCTCCTTCTTCGTGCTCCTTTTTTTGTCTTGGGCGTGAGGGCGGCAAGGCGTCTCTGCGGTGGTTGACTGGGCGGCGGCCACGAGCGGCGTGGTCTCGTCAGGCGCCTGCTGCTCTTCCTCTCCGCGCATCACCGTCTTCGCTATCTCAACGGCGTCGCCGCCCAGCGCTTTGACTGCGCTCTCAGCTATCGTCTTGTGGGTCGCATACACCTGCTCGCTGACGCGACCGCCGGCTGCGTGCGCGCACAAGTTCCTCACGGAGACGACCTGATACGTCGCGTGGCGTAGCCTTCTCGCGGCGGCGTCGTGCTGGTCCTCCAGCAACGCAAGCAGCACCGCGTTCAGCAGTGTCACGTCCCACGTGGACACGTCCTGGCGCTTGAGGCGCCTGCGTAGAAACGGAGGCAGCGACGACGCCAGTGTCGGAAGCCCCGCGCCGTTTCGCCAGTCGCGCGACGGGAACTGCTTCTCGAACGCGCCTCTCGCCTGCACACGCAGCAACTCTTCACCAGCGTAGACGAGCGCTTCCAGACGCGCGCAATTGAGTCGCTCCTGGCGTTCCATCGACGCCGTGGCATGCAGCTTGTGGAGTGAACAGGTCCATGCCCAATCACCAGCTGGTAGTGTAGCCATCTCCCAGAGAAAACGAGGGACAGAAGGGACGACACGCAAGGGAATCGTCCCTCGTTCCAAGTATTTCATTTGAGAGGTCTGAAGATAATTTCTGAAAGTATATGTATTGTCGGAGGTCTGATATAATACACCATCACTCTGATGCGCGTCATCCACCTCCGCGAATTGGCTCTGCCGCATTGAGCTCTTCACTTCGCCTTTGTTGACTGACGAAGCACCCGCGAACTCTCCTCGCTCCGTAGCTCTACTCCACGATGGTCCGCTCTTTCTCGTGGGCGGTGGCGGCGCTGCTCGCGACGCTCTCAGCCTCTCTCAGCGCCGTGGACGCGCAGGACTTCAAGCTCTACGGCGTCAACTACAACATCCGCGCGGGTCCGGACTGGGCGCCGCCGGCGCAGAAGTGCAAGGGCGCGGCGCAGATCAAGGCGGAGCTGCAGAAGCTCAAGAAGGTCACGGGCATCGTACGTCTGTACAGCCTCACGGACTGCGACCAGGCGAACGCTGTCGTGCCCGCCGTGATCGCCGCGGGTCTGAAGCTGGAACTCGGCCTGTGGGTCGGTCCTGACAGGGCCACCTTCGACGCAGAGCGTGAGAAGTTCCGAGAGCTCGTGAAGAACACGAAGCTGATCAACAAGAAAACCATCGCTAGCATCCACGTGGGCAGCGAAGCCATCTACCGCAAGGATGTGACGGCGGACACGGCCATTGGATACTACAAGGAGATCAAGAAGATCTGCGCGGACGCCAAGCTGGCTGTGCCCGTGTCCATCGCCGACATCGGCGACACGTACCTGCAGTACCCGAACTTGATCCAAGCAGTGGATTTCGTGTCGGCCAACCTGTTCCCGTTCTGGGAGCAAGTGCCTGCGAACAAGGCCGCAGCCCACTTCTACAAGCGCTACCAAAAGGTCGAGGCGGCTGCGAAGCAGTACAAGAAGTCGGTCGTGGTCGGCGAGACGGGCTGGGCGTCCGGTGGCAAGCACGCCGGTGCGAGTGCTGCATCGCCAGCCAACTCGGCGGTGAGTTCACGTTGATTAGGTGGATGAAAGGGCTCGCAAAGGGCAATTACTGATACACTGTGTGTGGTGTTGATGCAGCGCTTCTTCTCCGACTTCTACAAGATCGCCAAGAAGAAGAACCTCAAGTACTACTACTTCGCAGGCTTCGACGAGGCGTGGAAGATCTCGAACGCACAGGCCGACAGCACTGTGGAGGGATACTTCGGCATTTTCACCGCCCAGGGCGAGCTCAAGCCGGAGCTCAAGAAGCTCAAGCTGGACTCAGCGCTCCACGCCGCGAAGGAGAACCTGAAGGTTCATGACTCGGATGCTCTCGACGACATCATTGACGAAGAGACGGATACTGAAGACGAGGATACTGAGTACGAGTACGAAGTGGTTGATGAACGCGACGAAGCATACGACGACGAAGCGGACGATGAACGCGAGGATAAGCACGACGACGAAGGAGACGACGACGAAGATGACACAGTGGACGAGCGTGAGACAGACGATGAGTCGATGCGAGCCAAGCTCGTCGTGCACATCCGCGTCCATCACGATGGTGCGAACTAGCCTAGCCCATGCTAGTCGAGGCTAACCCAAAACCTGACCATGCCTTTCCTGACGCGTACTTTACCTCTCCGTTAACTACCGTTTTGAACGCGCTTTTCTTTTCTTTCGCTTCCCCATGTTCCCCCGCTCTGCTTTTGCGTTCCTCCTGTTCTGGCGTGTGGAGTGCACTGGGGATTTCTGCTCCACCCGAATCAGACACTCAGACACGCGGCCGGAGAAACTCAGGCAGGATCAGACCTTTTCGCGCGCGGCCATTTGAAGCTCGACGACATGACGGACGACGCGGCGCCGCAGCGCCCGGGCTTCCGCGGCAAGTGCCTCTACAAGACGGGCAAGTGCAACAACGAGCGCGCGCTCAAGACCTCGGGCCAGGCGCACAACCTCTGCGACGAGCACCGCCACCGCCAGAACGAGCACCAGCGCAAGCTGGACGCCAAGAACCGCTACGCGCGCAAGGACAAGCGCGGCTCCAAGGAGGACTCGCCCACGGGCGCCATGGCGGTCGCGGCGGCGGCGGCGGCCGCGGCGCGTGGACAGCGGTACTCGCCGTACGCCAAGGCGATGCGCATGAGCCCCAACGGCGCTGGCGGCGTGGGCCTGGGCGGCCAGGACGACCTCCACGGCATGCTCGGCCGTAACGGCATCGTCGCGTCCTCGGCGATGACGCCGCCGATGATGCAGTTCCACTCGATGGGCGCGGGTGACGTCGCCGGCGCGGCGCCCATGGGCATGCCGCAGAACGCGTCGTCGTCTGGCGCGCCGGAGATTCTGCCCAGCGGCGTGGTCATCCTGCCGAACGGACCGCAGGCGCCGCAGATGCCGTACCCGACGGCGATGCAGGACTTTGACGGCATCGTGGTGCCGCTGCCGTCGTACTTGGAGGGACACGAGCGCGTGGAGTTCCGCTCGCGAATTTACCAGAAGGTGCTGGACTTCATCGCGGAGGAGTGCATGCGCCGCTTTGGAGCGGCCTCCGCCATGGTCAGCGGCATGGGCACTCTGCCAACGCAGCCTCAGCCGCAGCCGCAGCACCAACCGCAGCAACAGCAGTCGGGACCACCCCGTGGTTCGGAGCTGATGGAGGTAGCGCAGGCCGCGAGCATCGCAGAGGCGGCGGAGGAGCAGAGCGCCAACGCGAAGCAGCAGTCGCGTACCAAGTCTGTCGAGGCTCCAGAGGCGGAGAGAAAGAGCTCCTCGGCGTCGCGAGGAGACCAGGATAGCAAGGACAGCGACGAATCGCACCCAGAGGAGCCGGAGCAGGACGGAGAAGAAGACGCAGAGGCTGAGGCCGAGGCCTCTGCTCGCTCGAAGCGGACGACGCGATCGCGTATGGTTCGCAAGGAAGTGTAAATGAGCTCGGTGCTACGACATACTTGAAGTACTACGTAGCACTAGTGGTAGGAAGCGAGCTATGTTCGCGTGTGTTTATAAGAAGAAACGAGCTCACTTAGCATTGAAAGAGGCATTGTGATTTGAAGGCGTTTTGTACAGAGTGTCATCCGCAATGGGCGAGAATGGAAGCTTGCCGTGGGCTCGTTCGACGGAGCATCGGCGCTTATAAAATACTGGAACATATCCACGTCTGTGGACGTGGAACACGCGAGGGGCTGCGTGCACTGGACAGAGGACGGCGACGGAGACTGGTCTACTACTAGCTGCTAACGGGGGACGCGTGGGTACTCAGATCTCGATCTCCTTGTTCGGCTTGTTCGGCTTGCCCACGACACTGGCGCTGAGCATCGCCTCCGGGTCCTCCTCACTGAACGAGTACTTCTCGTCGTTGTACGACATCTCACTGTAGCACTCGCTCTCCGTGCGTGAACGCATGAGCTCGGCGTTGTACTCCGAGTCAGTGATGGACATGGCACGACCACCGGGGCCGCCGCCTATTGTGGAGCCAGACTCGACGGAGAACCGGTCGAGGCTCATCGTGTCGCTGCCGTAGTCCGTGACGGCATCCGCGTCAAACTTCATCTCCTGCTTGGTCTTTAGGTACTCCTCCAGGAGGTTGTTGCTGTTGGTGTAACGAGCTGCGAGGTCGATTTTCTCGGCGAACTTGGTGCTCTCCCGTCGGCTGCCGCCCGAGTTGAGGCGGCTGAAGCCCTTGCTGAGCGCGCGCTTGCTAC
Source organism: Pythium apleroticum (assembly GCA_023337875.1). Lineage (NCBI taxonomy): Eukaryota > Oomycota > Peronosporomycetes > Pythiales > Pythiaceae > Pythium > Pythium apleroticum. The sequence continues at coordinate 35,618 of JAADXN010000026.1, read as the reverse complement.
GCGTGCGGTGAACTGGGTCCCCAAGCACGGCAGTTGGTGGCGTGTTGTCGACAAGCATGCCGTCCAGCGATTCCGACGTCGTGTTGCCCGAGTAGTTAGAGGGCGCCGCGCGGACGGCTGAAGACTCGAGCAGCGCCGGGTCCGACATCTTGCGCTGGTAGTTGTACGGCTGCGCGCCGCCCTTGGACGTGTCCGGCACGTTCGCGTACGGCGTGTTGGCGGTCGCGGCTTTGGCACCGCGCTTCGTGTTGTACGCGGTCGGGGGCGAGTCGCTCATGACGAACTTGGGCATGTTGCGGCCGCGGCGACGTCGGCGAACGAGGACGAAGACGAGAATCAGGACGACGAGCAGCACGCCGCCTCCGATGGCGGCGTACATGGCCATGGAATTCTTCGGCGTCGTGGAAGCGCCGGTGGTGGCGGTCGAGGTGCCGTTAGTAGAGGTGGAGTTTTGGCCGTTGGCGGTCGACGCCCAGACAGTCGCTGAATCACAGACAACAAACGCCATATCAGTCAGACGTTCTCATGGAAGGGCTCGGCGTCAAGACACGGCGAGGACACTCACAGCAATCGTACTTGACGCCGGTGAACGGGCACGTGTTGGTGACGTTGTCCTTCTCCCAGCACGTGAACTTGTCCTGTAGCGTGTAGATGCACGGCGGACACGACTCCTTGCTGCGGTCGCAGTCCGCGCCGCCGTTGCGCCGACATGTCGTCACCTGGTTACAGATCTCGACGGCACTCGCGACCGCCGCGTGCACTAGCAGCAAGAGCGCCGGCAGTAGCAGAGGTTGCCGCATATTCAGGACGCGGCGCCGTGCTGATACTACTGGCGCCGGCATGAGGACGACGCTGGAGGAATGCGGGAGCCGAGACAGGATGGCGCAGAGCTGCTGGATTCCAAGAGTTCCGGATTCCAGTGCCGGACGCTGCGCGCAGCGGAGCGGAGGGGACGAGGGGAAAGGAGCGGAAGAGGAGAGGAGAGGACGGTTGTGACGGAGCACGACGATGGGGAGGAGGCATCGCCGACTCGGTCTCTCTATGCAGCATCTGACTGGAGGGCAAATCGGCCACCAGCTGGGAATCCTGATCTTTGACTCGATCCAGCAGGATGACCGAGCAGGACTTACAAGGGCTAGGGCTAGAGGTCTGAACTCTGTCACTTTGGGCAAGTCCAGTCCGGAGCTCCCAACTCTGGACTCTGGAAGCCGACCGATCCAGATGGACGAACTTCCGGAAATCCCAAGTCCCTTGAATTTCAGAACCGAGTCGACGGAAACGTGAGTCGTCGGCCCTTTGCTGACAGGGTTACAGTGGCGCTTCAACGATGCCGACGGATCGGCAGGACGACCACACACACACACACACACAAACACACGCATGCATGCGGCCCACAATGGGCGTGTATGAGTCCCCAGTGTGCGTATGTGTGTATGAGTCCACGGCCATCGTCCATCGTCCTTCGTGCGCGGATGCGATGCGCTGGGCAATCTGAACAAGACGTGCGTAAAGGGACAGTGATTGCCATTTGTATACAAGGCTCCGTACGACTGTATGCACCACACGGCGCCGTGCCATGCGAATGAGATGGATGCCGAGTGTCCCATGCTTGATGTCGCAGTGGCAGTCTGCTTTAGCAGTAGCCTAGCGGTAGCGCTCCCGGAAGAGGTTGTGGCGCTGCTTGGCGCCGTGGCCCGCCGAGTACTCCATGTACTTGGTGCCGTCCGCGCCCGACAGCGCTCCCAGCGACGAGCTCTTTTTCTTTTTGCGTCCGAGTTCGAGACGTGAGAGATCCTCGTCGTCGCGGATCGCGGCGTTCTCGTCCTTGGCAGCGCTCTCCACGTCCGCGCTCAGCACTTCGTTCAGCAGTTGCCGCTGGTCCTCTTTTCGCGTGAACACGCCCTTGAATGTCTCCTTGTCGTAGAGATCCGTCACGACCTTGAATGTGTAGCCCTGGTCCACGAGATACTGCTGACGCTTGTTCGAGTAGTACATCTCGTTTGTGTCCGTGGAAATGAGCGTGTAGAAGAACGCGTTGAAGCCGCCGGTGGCGTTGGCCTTCGGACGCAAGATGCGACCGAGACGCTGCGCTTCTTGGCGACGCGAGCCAAAGTGCGACGACACCTGGATGATCACGTTGGCCTCGGGCAAGTCGATGGACGTGTCGCCGACCTTGGAGATACAGATCACGTTCACGAGCGGCGAGTTACGGAACGACTGCAGCAGACGCATCCGCTCGCGCTCGCCCGTGCCGCCGTAGATGTAACCCTTGTTGAGCTTGGTCGCGTACAACCGCAGAGCGAACACGTCGTCCGAGAACAGCAAGATCTTGTCGCCACGCTTCTCGTGGTACTGGATGAGGAACTCGGCCGCTGTGAACTTGTTTGGGTTGGCCACGTACAGCAGTGCTCGCCGACGAGCGTTCTTGGTCTCGCGCAGATACTCGCGGTAGAACTCTGCGGTCATGGGGCACCACACTTCGACACACGACACGTTCGCTAGGAACCCGCTCTGCGTGAGATCCATCCAGTTGGCTTCGTAGAGCTTTGGGCCGATGAGGAAGTTGAGATCACCGATCAAATCGTCTTCACGCACGAGTGTCGCAGTGAGACCGAGCTTGCAATGGCACGCGATCGAGCCAATGACCTTTCGGAACATCTTGGCCGGCACGACGTGGACTTCGTCCAACAGGATGCAGCCCCATTCGCGGCTCTGGATGAGCTGCATGACTTCTTCGGACGCTCTCGCACGCTTGCCGCCGAAGGCTACCATCGTGTAGGTCGTCACGATGACTCCCGAGTCAGGATCGATGAAGTCTTTCGCCACAGACGTGAAGCGCGCGATCTTCTTCTCTGGGATGTTGGTCCACATCTTGAACTGAGCCGTCCACTGCTCGACCGACACGGCCGACGTGCACAGACACAGACACGACTTCTTGATGGTCGACGCTGCCGTCACACCGGTCAGCGTCTTGCCAGCACCACACGGAAGCACGATGATACCTGAACGCGCACGGCCGTTACCAAACATCTTACTGAGCGACTTCTCCTGGTACTCTCGGATACGCGTCGTGGGCTTGAGATCCATCTCGATGTCAGGAATGGTCTTGTCGTTGCGGAAGTCATACTCCTCCATGAGGGGGTAGTCCATGTCCAAACACGCTCGCTTGACCTGCTCGACCATCGTCTTGCGGATCTTAAACGACACCGTGCGGACCGTCTTCTGGACATTGAGCGACCCGCCTGCTTGCGGCTGCACGTGCTCCTCGCTCACGTCGTAGTCTTCGTTCAGCAGCTTCTGGTACTGCATGTTCGCCTGGTCTTCCGCAGAGACATCTTGCTGGATGAACTCGTTCTCGCCCGCTCCTGGCGCGGTGGGTGCACCAGTGGCTGGGTCCGTCGTCGCGTCAGGAAGGTCCTTGGCACGCGCGGCGCGGATGTGTTCGTGCTCCAGCAGCTTACGCAGCACCTCTGGGTACAGACTCTCGACGTAGTACTCGTTGTGGTGCAGCACGAGCTTGGCCTTGCCGTAACTGAGGGTACAGTCCTTGATGAAGTTCACGATGACCTCTGGGAGATGGTTCTTCGACAGTCGCTCGAGCACCTTGATGATACTGTCCGTCTCAATGGACACCGACACCGCAGCATACAGCGAGTACGGCGTGAGCTTGTACTCGTGGAGGAACTCGGGACGCGACACGGGCTCCGAGATGGCGACCAGGAAGTCGTACGCCTGCTTGTAGATGGGCGAGAACGCCTCCAGGAAGATGCGGCCGTTGGGGCAGACCCACACGGGCCGCGACTCGTGGTCCTTCTTCATGCTGAGCGTGGAGAAGTCGAAGTAGCTGGCGCTGTCCTCGCCCGACGCGCTCTGGGCCACTTCGTTGAGCTTCAGCAGGCGGTTCTGGATGCGGCGCGAGAGGTTGCTGGACGCGCCCACGCTGTCCATGGACGCCACGCCCTCCTGGGCCTCCTCCTCCTCCATGTACTCCAGCAGGTCGTCGCCCACAGAGCCGCCATAGTCCTCCGCCAGCGACTTGCGCTTGAGCTTCTTCGGTGCACCCTTGGCGCTCATGGTCGAAATTGTCGATCTCGATCTTGCGCCAAGGAAACCGAGCGACGTGGGTGAAAGGAAACCTGTGTTGTTGGATATTGCAACCACATAGCGAAGGTTTTATGCAAAACCTTCTATAAATGATAAGCTGTAAGAACCCAGAAGTATGCTATAACAGAGAGCTGCATAGACTGAAGGTTCGAATGTGGTGTGGTGCACCCAAGTGGAAGGTTGCTCAGGCACGGTCGCAAATCGCCCCTCGGTTCAAACGGCCGTAATTGGCAGTGTCATCACGAACGAAAGCGACGACCGAGCGGATCGGAGATGGACGACGCAGCGGAGCGCAGCTTGCTGCTGTGGGTACGTGGTGCGCATGTCTAGAAAGATCACGGAGCTGCGCACACGCTCATGGTCTGGTCGTGGCTGTGGACGCTGTAGATCCAGAGCTTCGAAGACAAACTCGACCACTACGATGGCGCGGCCGTGCACACGCTAGAAGACCTGTCGGACGGCGTCTTCCTGGCGCACGTCATGCACTACATGTACGGCTCTGAACTCCCCATTCATACAGGTATTATGTGCGTTGTATTGACCGTTTTCGTGACTTTAATGGTGCTTGTAGCGACGCCGAGTACATCAATCTGGAGCTGATCAAGGGCGACGCGTCGGGCAACTGGGCGCTCAAGGCCAGCAACCTCAAGACGCTGCTGCGCGCCATCGAGCTCTACTACCGGGAGGAGCTGGGCCAGCTGTGCGAGGCGCAGGAGCTGATCGACGCCACGCCCATCGCCAAGCACGAGGACGCGAAAGAGATCTGCCGCCTCGTGGAGCTGCTGCTGGGCTGCGCCGTGCAGTGCCCCAACAAGTCGGAGTTCATCCACCCGATCATGCAGATGGACGCGACGGAGCAGGCCAGCATGATGCACACCATCGAGAACCTCATGCACCGCTTCCAGTTGGCGTCGCCGCAGGCGCACGGGCGCAACTCGCTCGGGTACCTCAACCATGAGGGCGAGTCGAACGAGAGTCTGCAGTTCCAGCTCACGCAGGCGCTGGAGAAGGCCTCGCAGATGGAGCTGCGCTTCCTGGACATGGAGCGCGAGAAGCGCGAGCTCACGGAGCGGCTCGAGAACGTGCTCATGGAGAAGCAGACGCTCGCCGCCAAGCACGCGGCGCTCGAGGACGAACGCGACAAGCTCGTGGGCGAGCGCCAGAGCACGCTGACGAGAGACAACAAGAAGATCCAGCAGATCGTCGAGGGCGAGATCCACGCGCTGACGGTGCAGCTGGAGGAGAAGAAGGACGAGCTGGTGCGCGTCAAGCGCGAGTCGGGCGAACGCATGATGGTGCTGGAGAACGAGGTGCGGCGCCAGGCGGACGAGCTGGACATCTCTCGCTCCAAGATCTCGCAGCTCGGGAAGCTCGAAGCGAGCGTCGCCAAGTACAAGAAGAAGCTCGAAGAGATGAACTCGCTACGCACGCAGGTGAAGGATCTGGAGACCCACAACGCCCAGTACCTGGACAAGGTGCTGGATCTCGAGAGCACAGTGAAGACGATCCCAGCTCTCAGGGCGTTGGTGGAGAAGTACAAGAACCAGGTTGTGGAACTGGAGACGGCGAATGTTGAGGTCTCCTCGAGCAACCAGATCAAGGAGCAGAAGATCCGTCGGTTGCAAGAGGAGCTCGACAGCGCGCTGGGTGGCAAGGAGTTTCTGGAGAATCAAGTCGAAGAGCTGCGCAGCCAGGTCGCGAGTCTGCACCACCACCACACAGGCCAGGAAGAGGGAGACGACGACGAGTACGACCCGTCGTCGATGGATGCGGCGCTGAGCCGTACGGGAAGTGGAAGCCGAAGCGGCCTGGGAGGTCGCGACGGCAGTTCCTCCATCGATTCCATCTGCAGCAGCGGTAGTCGCGTTGGCGGGGGCGGCTTCAGTGCTGCTGACTTTGTCCAGGGAACTGACTCGGTTGCAGCGCTGCGGGAACGAGTGGCGCGCCTGGAGCGCGAGAACGCGGAGCTGAAGCGCGGTGGCGAAAACGCGGAGCAGACGCACTTGACCAACGAGTTGGACATGGCGTTGAAGGCCAAGGAGTCGCTACAGGCGACAATTCTCGACCTGAGGCTGAAGAACGAGCAGCTCTTCGAAGAGCTCGATCTTCTGCGCCAGCAGCAGCAGACTGTCGTGCAGCAGGCGACTGCGCCCGCTGAGTCTGGGTCTGCTCCAGGTGGTGCGAGTGGCGTATCGTCGTCATCAGCTCAGGTGGGCACGTCGCCGTCGCCAGGCAAGCCGTCAGCCGCGACTACTGAGAAGATCGCGGAGTATGAAGACCGAATTGTGCTGCTGGTGAGTTTGTATTGCTTAGATGGGTATGGGGTGAGCAACCTGAGACTGAATGTGCTGATTGCTTGTAGCAACAAGAGGTGGAGGCTGTCGAATCCATGCGCTTCACGGTCCAGGAGCTCACGAACCGCCTGAAAGAGAAGGAATCCGTCATCAACGAGCTGTCGGAGCAGCGATCCAAGCTCGAGAACTACACGAAGAAGACGCTGCACGCCGTGCAGACCAAATACATGGTGGCAGTCAGCTCACACCGCAACCAGATCAACGAAAAGCAGGAGCGGATCGACTTTTTGGAGAAGAAGATGAAGGAGACGCGCGGGTCGTACTCACGGGAGCAGGCTCTGATGATGTCGGCCTTCTACGAGGTTTGTGAACCCAGTGGATCTGCGATTGCGGAAGGCTCTATGACTGACGCGTTACTACACAATGTCACACAGATCGGCACGGAAATGCAGCGAAGAACGATGATGCCACAGGCTCCAGGCCAGGGCGCGCAGCCGGCAGCGTGGCTGGCGAGCAAGCGGACGGAAGAGCGTGCCAAGCGGCGCCAGATATAAAGGTCGTTGCATTCCGAAGTGTTGTCCAGCGTCCACTGGGTGGGGAGTCTGTCCCGCGTCTCATTTTGGCAGCGTGCGTGGGCTTTGATAGCGACGGATTGAATAGGTATTTGATGTGGCACTGCATGGCGTGCTGTGCATTTGTGCGGTTGCTCGTGTATTTCTTTCCTTTGTGTTTGCCTCGCTCGGTTGCGTCCTTGTGTGACAGGGACGTCGGCAGTTGGGCGACTTGTCTGCATTAATCGACGACGCTCACGCCGAGATTCACGAGTGCGCGCGTGGCCTGCTGGCATATTCGGTCGTTGGGCGACCGCACGAGGCTCTGGAGCGCGTCCACGCCGCCCAGGTCGATGATGAGCTGCTTGTTCTCGGCTGTGTTGCCATGCATTCACCGCCAGGGAGTCAGTCTTCCGCGTTTGATTGATTGATCATCAACTGGGGCCGCAGCACACGTACGGTTCACGGAGAGGTTGCGCAGCGCGCGCGCGACTTGCGACTGGAGCTCCACGGAGTCCGACCGCGCGCTGTCGATGATGGGCTTGAGGCCGCCCTCGCGCGCGATCTCCACTTCGTTGGCGTCTACAGTGGAAGGCCACACAAACCACGTCAGCCCATCCATCGCAACAGACCCCCTTGGCTAGTACAGAAGCACGCACCGTTCACTGCCAGGTTGGCGAGCGCCGCGATGGCCTCGACCGCCACGCCGATGTGCTTGGAGCTCGCCAGTGCGATCAGCGGTTTGATGCCGCCGGCCTTGGCAATGCGCTCCTTGTTATCCACTGTGGAACGCACCAGTCACGTCAGAGTCTGACCACGCTGACCCACCAGCAAAGTGAGGATGGGCGCACCATTGACGCCCAAGTTGGCCAGCGCCTTGGCGGCCTGGCGCTGCACGTGCTCGTTGTTGCTCTCCAGCAGGTTGATGAGCATGTCCACGCCGCCTTCGGTCGCCATCTTGGTCTGGTTGTCCGCTACGAGCAAGAGGAGAAGCGTGAGGACGCGTCACACGGCCGCACCGTCAAGCCAAGCAACGCACAGTTGACGGAGAGATTGGCGAGCGCGTGCGCGGCCAGGCGCTGCACCTCCGTGTCCTTGGACTGCGTCAGCGGCAGCAGCAGCTGCAGCCCGTCCAGCTCCACGATCTGTACCTGCCTGTCGGCTGCGACCATCCACACTCATCAGTACTTGGCCACGACTGCGTTAGTATCCAAGGCACCACGTACGCTTGACCGCCTCATTCGCCAGCTTCTCGGCCACCTCGCGCTGCAGCGTCGTGTCCGCCGACTTGGCGTACACGATCAGCCGCTGCAGGTTCACGCGCAGCGCCTCCGTGAACGTGTCGTCTGCACCACCGCACCATCGTCCGTCAGTCCGCGCCGCACCAACTGCAATAGCCATACGCGCACGCACCATCGGCGTCCTCGAACGTGAACTCGTCCTTGCTGCCCTTGGCGCTGGCGTTGCCCATTCTCGCTGCGAGTTCGCGTGCGCTTCTCCGCCCAGAAGATCTCCGGCTGGCGACGCTTTGCGAGGAAGTGTGGAGTGGCCCACACAAATGGCTACGCTGGTGGTGTGGGCCACACGAATGATCCCTTCTCTGGCTGTTGTTGAAGTCGAGTCCTTCGTGGCGGGTCCTCAAGAGACGTCTGGAGAAAGGCAGACTAGTGCGGAGAATCCCCGGTTTACGCTCGGAATTGAAACCCACGACCACGCAGCCGCCGAACGAAGCGCTGTCTCCGACTGAAAATTCGAGCCGACGGGTTGTGGCTACGGGTGTTTTTAGCCCCCAGAGACCGCGGGAATGACACGCGGGCTGCTGTTGATGCACTGACGCCACTGCGTATGCAAGCAGACTGCCCGCACTACTCGTACCTACGGTGCGACCACAACTACGCGCCGCTGCAGCCGCGCACCGAGCCGGTCCAGCTTCTCGGGCGATCTCGCTCCCATTCGCCCAGTTGCGTCCCCCAGTCATGTCGACGTCCGGAGACAGGACGGCCCAAGTCCGCGTGTCCGCTCCGTCACGGCTCTCGCTCTCACTGCCTCTGCCACTGTCTCCGACGCTGAGCGCGCGGTCGCTGTCGCCGTCCAGTGACAGCCATGAGCACGACACCACGGCGGCCATCGACCGCGCAGTCGCGTCGGTGCTGTTGAGCCCGTCGAGCAGCAGCCACATCGCTCTCGCCTCCACGCGCAAGGCGTCGCTAGACAGGGATCACGTCGTCGGGTACATGGTCATCCACGCGAAGAAGCCGAGGAAGAAGCTGTTCACGATGCACCGCTCGTACTTCGTCGTGGCGGACGCCTCCAAGCCCGTGTTGGAAGTGTTCAGCAACGAGTCGCGCTCCGAACTCGTGTATGTGTTCTCGCTTGCCGGAGCGCACGTGGACTTTGAGACGGACAACGTGAGCCACGCAGTGCGCGCCAAATGCTTCTGCCTCAATGTGAACACGTGGAAGAAACGCGGCACCGAGTTCTGCAGGCCGCAAGGGTTCGTGTTTTACCTGGAAGACCAAGCGCAGATGATGGTCTGGGTCAAGTGTATCCACGTGGCCATTCGCAAGGCGTCCGCGCGGAAAGAGCTGCCGCCGGAGCATCTCTCGCGTGGTTCAGAGGCGTCCACAGCGGCCTCCGAATCGCCCTACGGTGACGACAGCGACGTGTCGGAGCATCGCGAGCGTATGATCCACCCAGAGCCGGATGAGTCGGAGCGAGACACACACAGTGGCGGTGAAGAGACTGTCGTGCCGGTGATGACGACGTCTCCAAGCAACGGCGGCGCGTCCGTGCGACGGTCGCCTATGAAAGTGCGATCGCAAAGCCGACGCCGAGCAGTGATCGACCGCATCAGCGGCTCGCTTCAGGACAGCCCGTCCAGTAAGACAGCGCATTTCGGCCGCCTGAACGCGATGTTCACGAAAAGCCCGAGCCTCCACGTGCAGAGCGTGCCCACAACCCCCACAGGCTCTTCCTGTCCGATGCCTTTGTCGGAAGACGAAAAGTCAGGCGGTCGGGCTCCTATCGAGAAAGCCTCGACGGCCTTTTCGCCACGAATCATGAATAGTCTGCACTTGGCACGAGGCAAATCGTCGTCGACGCGTCAAGTCCAGGGGCTCAGCTCCCCCGTCGTGAGCAAGCGACTGTCGGATCCGTTCCAGTTTCGCAAAAAAGACGACACGCTGTTCAGTAACTTTCCTCCATTCTTCTCACCTCGAGGGCCACGCAGCACACCAAAGCAAACCGCTGATAACAAGAAGAAAACCAAACAAGCCGAGAAACACGACGGCGACTGCGCCGTGAATCCTCTCCAACCGCGCCAAAAAGGAGACGTCGACACCAGCGAGACACCCAGTGACGAGTCACCACTACATGTGCTGCCAGAGCAGCAGACGCTGGACGTTCGCGTCTCCAGTCACTTAGCTCGACTCCTCTTCCTGCTTGTATCATGGGTAGGTGGGGTCTACCAGCTCTCAGTGTTCCTCCCCGTTGCCGTTGCCGGAGCATTCGTGCATGCCCACGAGCCGCACAATGACGAGTTCACGAGCGCTGTCATTGCAGCGTGCTGGGTGTACGCGACCAGCTACGTGCAGGGCTCGTTGGGTCTCTGCTCGATCCTCGCAATCCTCTATGGTTGGTCGTACGCGGACTTCCGGGAGAGTCGGCGGCTCGGCTACCGCCGAATCGCTGAACGACTTCGGGCACAGGAGAGCGCCAACTTTGCCAACGTTGAGGTCCGTTCTATATATCGATGGAAAATGTGCTAACGTGCTTCCCAGGTCCACTGACCCGCATGCCTGTGTGTCCACAGTTTCCAAACTGGGTGGTTCGTCCCGACGTCGATCGAGTCGACTGGCTCAACAAAGTGCTGGAAAAGTACGTGGGTTCCTCGTTTCTGTTGTGGATTGGCTGACTGACGGGTGAGCATGGACGATGTGTAGTGGCTGGCCGTACATGAAGATCGCGATTCGTGTGGGTTGTCGCCCCGTGCTGGAGAAGATCGCACGCGTCTGGCTCACGTTAATTTACCTTGTTTCGTATAGAATTCGTTGATGGACAACCTCAACCCGCTGCTCGAGTCCACTCGGCCCGCGTTCATGAGTTCGCTTTCGCTGGTGCGCGTCGACTTGGGAAACAAAGTGCCCGTCATCAGCGGCGTCAAGTTCGTCAGTGCGAACGCCAAGACCGAGGAGGTCACGATCGACGTGGACGTCCGCATCGTCAGCGACCAGAGCCTCGTTGCCGAACTGCGGATGGTGTCCAACTTGGGCGCCGCTGCTGTCGTCTCACTGCGTGACTTGTTCCTTGCTGGTACGCTGCGGGTCACGCTAAATCCCCTCTCCATCTATTGGCCGTGCTTCAGGTACGCCAGCCATTGCCAAATTAGCCTCGATTAGCCTCTGCGCCTTTCTCACCTGTCACCTCTCGTATGTATGACAGTGCGCTGAGCCTCTCGTTCACCGAGTGAGTCACTTATTGCATCTATGTGCAGTGCCATCTAGCACTACACTCACCCTCTTGCTGTGCTGTCTATCACCAGTCGCCCAGCCTTCGACTTCAGCCTCACGGCCGCCAAGATCAACATCTCCAACGTCCCCTTCGCGTCTGAGTGGTGCGTCCTCTCCATCGCGTGAATGGTGAGCTCTCTTCCTACTCCACGATGGCTGATTTGGTGTTTGCGTAGGCTCCAAACCTTCCTCCACGACCTCCTCATGGACTACTTCGTGTGGCCCAAGGTGCTCCCCATTCCGCTGTGGGATGAAACTTCAACAGTGCCAGTCGCGAACCCTTTATAATTTATATATGTATGTCTTTATGGAGGCGGTCCACTATGATGTTCACCCGCGTCCGCCTCCCCTAATCCCTAGTCCGCCCTTTGACACGCGCTGTCCGTCCTTCTCCGCCGTCAAACAAACGTTTGATTCAACAAAAGCCCAGCTTCTCGAATCACACGCGCAAGCGGACGACGGCGGACGCCGACAAAACACCAACAAAACGCCGTCAAAACACCACCGCAGGTCGGCGCCAACGCCAACAAAAGCGGAGCTCACCACCAAAACCAAGATCGACGCCGATCGGATACCCTTGTGAAGAGACCAGACCACATTACCATGCAGGCTGCCGGACGTCGCGCCGCTCTCTCGCTGCTGCGCTCCTCTGCGCGTGCGCTCTCCACCTCCGCCGCCGTTAGCGGCCTGTCCGCGGGCAGCCGCGCGTCGCCGCTTGTAGCGCGCTCGCTGCTGCGCGGCGCCAAGCCCAGCGGCCCCTTCGGCGGCGTCGCGGGCGCCATGCGCTCCATGTTCATCCAGACCGAGTCCACGCCCAACCCACAGAGCCTCAAGTTCCTGCCCGGCCGCGTCGTCCTGGACGAGCGCTTCTCCACTGGCGTGGTGCGTGCGCTGTGGGAGCAGCTGCAGCGACCGAGGAATTCCAGGAGCTTACTGGAGCTGTTGATGTGTAGGACTTCACGCCCGGTTCGGACGAGGTGCGCCGCTCGGGACTGGCGAAGAAGCTGTTCCAGATCGAGGGCGTGACGCGCGTGTTCTTCGGCAAGGACTTCGTGTCCGTGACCAAGAACGAGGATGAAGACTGGGATGTGAGTCGGCCACCAGGCGATTGCATGGACGCGCGGACAGGAGCTGACGGACTGACGGACTGACTGACGGCAGGCGCTTCGCTCGGAGATCTTCGCGACCATCATGGACTTCTACGCCACGGGCGAGGACGTCATGTCGGACGAGCCGGTCGTGACGGACACGACCATCCTGCCGGACGACGACGAGGTGGTGGCCATGATCAAGGAGCTGCTGGAGACGCGCATCCGCCCGTCCGTGCAGGAGGACGGCGGCGACATCTTCTACAAGTGCGTTGCAGTTGTGCGGTTCCTCCCTCCCCTGTCCGTTTGCTAACGTCTTCCGCGTGTTGTTGCTGCTCGACAACTAGGGGTTTCGTGGAGGAGACGGGCATCGTGAAGCTGCAGCTCGCCGGCTCATGCGCGGGCTGCCCGAGCTCGTCCGTGACGCTCAAGAACGGCGTGGAGAACATGCTCAAGCACTACATTCCAGAGGTCCGCGGCATCGAGGAGGTGCAGGACGACGAGCTCAACAAGCTCAACGAGGACGAGTTCAAGACCTTCGAGGCCAAGCTGCGCTCGGCCGGCGTGCTGAGTGAGTAGGCGGGGCGGCCTCCAGAGCCCCACCAGGCGGCAGATAACACGGAAGTCCAATAGAAAACGCAAGTGCTTGAGTCCATGAGTGACGCGCCGCAGGAGACGGAGGCTGCGCCGTAAGAGTGAGACGCAGCGATGGTGTGGCGTGGCGTGGCGTCTTTGTTTTGCAGCCCGCACTTCAACGAGGCAGCGTGTCTCGTCTCGTTATTTCGGTCTCTGAAGCCATGACGCCAGAGTGCAAGCCACCGCCGAGGCGCCGACCGACCGGCGTCGTCGCCGCCGAAGGAGAAACGTGCCGCCCGCGGTCACTCGCACGCGTGTTTTCGTTTTGCTGTCTTCCTATTTATATATCAGCTGAGTTGGTGTCGCCCCCGCCCAGCCACAGCACGCCCTCGCCCATCGGTCTCGGACTCCGCAGGCGTCAGCGCGTCCGTCAGACACGCTCGCTGGCCTCGGCGATGGAGTGAGGGCGCGGAACACCAGCAGCTCATCGGCGTCTCGTTCCAACTACCTCCCTCGCCCTCCGTCTCCACCATGCACGCCCCCACGGCGACGTCCAGGTGCGTCACGTTGCTTGGGGTCTCTCTGCAGCCACGTACGACCAGTCGTGCCCACTGCAGCACGCGACTGCTCTTGTTCTGTTGACTGTGACTAGGCCGCTACCCAAGCGCACGCGATCCACGGCGGGACTGGAGGAGATCGACGCGTGGATCGGACAGATCTCCAGCAGCGGTGGCACCAGCACCAGTGGCGTCGTGTCCATCTCGCAGTCGTCGTCCCAGCCACCGCCACCGGCTCAGCACGAGGCCTCCAGTCGCAAGCGCCACCACAGTCTGCCCACGTCGTCGCTCTCCGGGACGCTGTTCCGGTCCCCACTCACGAGCAACAGCCGCGCACAGCCCACCGCCAGCAAACAGCTCTCTGTGGGGACTGTAGGAACCGCCTTCAACGACACCACGCTTCCGTCCGCACCAGGGCTTCGTCCGGACCTGTCCGTGTTCGCACCACAGCCTCAGCAACGGCAGCAGCGGGGCTTCTCGTCCTCGTCTTCCAGACGCCTCTCCAACCAGCACTCGCCCAGTCTCTTTGAGTCCCACACCGACGCGTTCTCAGCGACTCCACGCACATCGAGTGCCGTGGCCATCGCCGCGACGCTGCAGCCGCCGGAGATGTCGCCTCGCGAGGACTTCCTCGTGCGCGCGTTCGTCTCGGACGCCATGAAGCTCGAGTCGGACGACCTCCACGGCTTCTCGCCGTCGCCTCTGAATCTCTCGGACTTGGATCACGGCAACAACTCATACATGGCTCCATCGCCGACGATGGAACCTCAGACGCCCACGAACCTCACTGGCAACAACCATCAGCAGCAGCCACACGGACAGGGCCATCAGAAATGGTCGCGAGAAGAAGACGAGAAGCTGCGTGACACGGTGTCTCGCTTTGGCGGCAAGAGCTGGAAGCTGATCGCCGAGACGCTGGGCAACGGCCGCACGGACGTGCAGTGCCTGCACCGCTGGAACAAAGTGCTCAAGCCCGGACTCGTGAAGGGCCCGTGGACTCCCGAAGAGGACCGTATCTTGCTGAACCTCATCGCCCGTTACGGCGTGGGCCAGATCCGCTGGTGCGACGTCGCCCTGCACCTGCCCGGCCGCATCGGCAAGCAGTGTCGCGAGCGCTGGTGCAACCACTTGGACTCGTCGATCCGCAAGGGCCAGTGGACGCCCGAAGAAGACGACACGGTGTTCCGCCTGCAGCAGCAAATGGGCAACAAGTGGAGCGAGATCGCCAAGAAGCTGCCCGGACGCACGGAGAACGCCGTGAAGAACCGGTTCAACTCTGCCGCGAGACGCAAGTGGCTTGTGACTCAGGCGATGGCGGGGTCGTCGACTGGCCAGACGCCGATGGTAACGCCAAGAGGTGCCGTGCCCGCAACTTACGAGTACGAGCATTCGAGTAACCAGGACGGAGCATCGCCCAGTCGAGTCGCGTCTCGTCCGGCTATCAAGACGCCATCTCATACAGGCCGCGCGTTTACGACATCGGCGGGTTCCTCTCGTGCAGGGCCGCCCCTGTTGTCGGGTGGCTTGCTTGCTGGGCCTCCAAGGCCGCCTTCGCAGCAGAAGACAATGGACAAGTCACTGCCCCAAACTCACCAAGCTTTCTCGTCTGCGCCGCCGCCATTCCGAGGTGTCCCATACGCGACGACGCCCCAGCCTCTGACTGCCTCCTTCGAGGCCGTTGATAGCGGCGGCCCGGGCCACACAATGACGGTCTCAGCTACGACGCCAGGGCTCTTCCCATTCATGGACGACTATCAGCAGCCGTCGCCTCTCCCGTTTGGCTCGCCCGGCCAATCGCAGAACGCCGGCAGCAGCAGCAGTGGCAGTAGCATGACTCTGAGCGACGCTCGGCCCAGCTTCAGCTTCCCGAACCACTGCGTCTTCCACCAGCAGCACGACACGCCGTCGTCCACGTCGTCGCCGTCGCTGTTCCGCACACAGTTCCTACAGTCCGCGACCAACTCGCCCAGCCTCGCGTCACTCGCAGCGCTGCTATCGTCGCCGCAACTCAAGCAGGAGAACCCGGATGACAACCTCTTCGCTCAGCCACACCGAGACAGCGGGGAACTGCTCGACGACGCGCTCGAGATCAAGCAAGAACACATCGACTGCAGCCAGGAAGAAGATGACGATGATAGCGATAACAACGGCAGCAACCAGGAGTCAGAAGTGGCCACGACGCCGCTGGCGCCGAGGCGAGCGAGCCTTGCGGCGCTGGAGGCGTCCAAGCGGCGACTGAGTGAGCCGGAGATCGATGCCTGCGACGCGGACGACGACGGCGACGAGGGCGCGCTGCGGTCGATCGACATCCCGGACACGGACGCGAGCGGCGAGCAGGGCGGCGCCGGCAGCAGCCCCGTGATGGACGACCAGAACATGAGCACGTTCCTGGACAGCGTGGCGCTGGAGCTGGACGACATGATCTGAGCTGAGCAGTGGAAGTATTTAAGAAACCCAGGCAGCATGACGGAAACAAGGGCTCGCAACCACCACCACACACAGACGCCACCAGCGCTACAGTGCTCACCTAATGAATGGCGTGAATGAATACTCCTACATCGAACTACCTTGA
This sequence comes from Pythium apleroticum, assembly GCA_023337875.1. NCBI lineage: Eukaryota > Oomycota > Peronosporomycetes > Pythiales > Pythiaceae > Pythium > Pythium apleroticum. The sequence continues at coordinate 19,368 of JAADXN010000026.1, read as the reverse complement.
TGAGAACAGAGGGGGGAGAGTCCGTCAGGTGAACGTCTCTCTCATGCGTCACGCCAGTCGCTCGGCCATGAGAGGAGCAGAAGACGAATTCACGAAATGGATGGCGTGAGTGCGTGAATATTCGGTACACACAATAGCAAATACAGGATCCAAAACTTAAGCGGGCTCTATCCTAGCGATGGGCGCTGATCACACAGCAGAGACCGTTGGAGAAGCAGAAGAGGAGGCGCTGGATCTGCTCAGTGCCAATGCGTGGACGACATTGAGTCGCTGCTCGGCGGCGTCCTGACCACCGAACAATAGCACTGTATTGTCCTTTGCCAGCACCGTGCTGTGGCCGACGCGGCCAGGCAGCGTCGTCACCGCAGTGGGCTCGTCGGTCTCCTGCGTCTCAAGCTGGACGGCCTCCCACTCCCACGTGACAGTGTTGAGCAGGAAGGCGTCGTCGAAGACCGTCGTGGGCGCGTTGACGTCGCCGTTCTGAGGGTCCCAACCGCCGACGATCAGGATCTTGGAGTCGTCCACGAGCGTCGCCGAGTGGCCCGTGCGTCCGCGTGGCGCATTGCCCACGACGCACGGATGGAACCACGTCCACACGTCGGTCTTTCCCTCTGCCTTCTTCAGCACGTGGACTGAGTCGAAGCTTTTCTTCGAGTCATTGCCACCGAAGTACACGACGCTGTCGCCGCCCACGGCCACGGCGCTGTGGTACGTGCGTGCGCTTGGCGGCTTGCCCTCGACCTTGACCTGCTTCCAGTGCCACGAGTCGCTGTCCAGCACGTGCACAGAGCTCTGTCGACTGCGACCGCGGCTGCCACCAAACACCACGACGTCGTTGCCAACAACGGTGCACGCGTGGCCGCTTCGCGCAGTCGGTGGCACACCGCTCACAGCCGGCGGGTACCACAGGAAGCACTCGGTGTCAAGCACCATGATGTCGGAGAGCACGTCGAGCTGGTCGTTGCCCATGACGCGCTCGCCGCCAAACACCAGCATCAGGTGCTTGGACTCGAGGTACACGGCGTCGTGCCACGTGCGCGGGATGCTCTCGCAGTTGAGCGGCTTGGACCACTCGTTCTTGGCGAGGTCGAACACGTGCAGGTCGCCCAGCGTCGCCTCGTTGTCGTCGGCGCCGCCGTACACGACGACGCGGTCGTCCGAGATCTTGGTGACTGTGTGGCCCCAGCGCTCGCTTGGCGCAGAACCCGAAGCCGTGACAACGGACCACGTGGCCGTAGCTGGAGCATCAGATCAACAACGTAAGAAACCACAACATACTACCATCCACTGCGTCAAGCACAAGGCACGTACGCGTCTGCTGGGCCGGAGCCTTGGTGAGCGTGGTCTGGCGCATCATGTCGCGAATCGAGATCTGCGTGGCGTCGCCCTTGGCCTTGGCACCAGGCGCTCGCGCAGCGCCCTTCTTGCCCGACGACTCGGGCGTCTTCTTGGTCGCCGACTCCTTCGGTTCAGGAGAGAAGAAGCTCTTCATGTGGCTGACCGCGACGGGCTTCTTGGCCTTCGCTGGCGTCTTGAGATCTGGTTGCGAGGCCGCGTTGATGGTCTTTTCAGGAGACGTCGCCGTCGACGCGGCAGGCGCCGGCTCGGCCATCGGCTCAGTTTGCGCGGCGTCAACCAAGTCGACGCTGGTGTCGCGCGACGACTGCTGCGACGTCTCAAGCTGCGCCAGCAGCATGGTCTGCTCCACGTCGCTGAGGAAGTTGGGGCGGATGCGCTTGCGCAGCAGGTCGCTCTCGCGGTCCGAGTCGTCCGAGTCCACGACCATGTCCGGATCGCTCTGCTCATCTGGGATCGACCGCTTCTTGGACGATGAAGACGACAGCGACGACAGCGTGGAGCTCTGCGTGGTCTGGATGACGAGCTGCTGAGCCATCGCATTGGCGGTCTTGGTAGTCGCGACCGTCGGGAAGTCGCTGAGCGTCAGTGGCTCCTGGACCTCAGGCGCCGTCGTTGCTGTCGAGGAGCCATGGGAGTCGTCAGTGGGTAGCCATTCAGAGAGGCAGACGCGACTGCCCATACGTACGCTTGGCCATGACGATGGCGCCGCTGAAGTTGGTGCACTGGATCGTCAGCGCGCCGTTGACGAATGCGAAGCGGATGCCGTGCAGCTCCGTGGGCACGTCCACCTCAACGCCTTCGAACGACAGCAGCGGCATGTTCACTTCCTGCTAATAATGAAGTCGCGGCGACTGAGTCTCTCAAGCTCGATGAGGAATTGGAGTGAAATGCCCACTGTGCGGAAAAGCGCGCCTTTGAATTGGGGACCCGCGAAAACCCGTGTTCCCGCCAAACCGAGGAGCTCTTTTCGCACTTAGCCGAACTCAGGTGGTCCACTCAGATTCTGGCAGAGTCAGAAATGAGTCCTGATCTGAGTCCTTCTTTCAGGACGCGTCCGTGAGAAGACCGACGATGAGCCTGAACGTGCAACTCCATGAGAACGTCGTGCCGTACCTCGTGTCGCCCTACGAGAGCTTCTTCTTCATCATCGACCACGTGAAGCTCACGGTGGAGAGTGGCAGGTGCGTGGCTCAGGCCTCAGCGGAGGCGCTGTTGGTGGAGGAATAGCGGCGGCGCTGACGGCGGTTGGTGTGACGTCACGACAGCGGATATCCAGGCGAAGGCGGCTGCTTCTACGGCCACGAAGGCCGCTGCTACGTCTCGCAGTACCGCGCTGTCTTTGTATCAGACCCACAGGCCCGCACGGCCTACCGGTCGTTCTCGCTGCCGTATTATTGCATCCGCGACTGGAACTTCCATGTCGGCTGGACAGGTCCGTCATTGGCATTTGCATTGCCGCTCTCGCTGCCCACGTGGCGATGGAGAGCCGTGCATCTAACTCTGCCCCGTGCTACTCATGCACTGCTGCTAATTGCTGTGTAGGTGGTAAGACCTGGCGTGGTCACGTCAACCGCGTGCCCGGCGGTGGACTCGTCGGCGTTGGCTCCTTCACCATGTCATTTCTGGTACGAAATACGCTCCACACTCCACAGTGTTCGCTGAGTGGACTCCGTATTCACACATGTGCTCGGTTGTACTATGCGCAAGCAGAGCCACGGGTTCGAGGAATTCCAGCGCCACGTCGAGCCCGTCCTGCAGCACTCCCGGTCGCTCTACGATCAGTTCGCCGCGCTGCCCGCGCCTTCCGTCTTGCTGCTTCCTGGCAAACTCCCGAGCCAAGACCACGAGGGCCGCGTGGCCTTCTACGCGCGCGAAGACCCCATGACCGTATTTATCATCGCCAAGGCCACTCCGCCCACCTAGCGCATGGCATGGGGGATCATTTCACCTTGTTTTGTAATTGATGTCGTTTAACTCACCTTGAAACGTAATTACGGTCGAACGTTCTGGAATGGGCGGCGCCAAAACGCGGTGCAAGTCGGATCCGCTCGTGATCAACAGCTCATTTGCCGACAGCTTCGTGCGCAGCAACGTCATTCACAACACACACAGACAACGATGTTCGGAGGTGAGGGTCTGCCCTTCGGTCGCCACTCGGACGTGCTGAACGCGTCGCCCGCCGACGCCGACGAGCTCGTGCGGCTCGTGGAGGAGCTCAAGCGCCGCGGCAACGCCGCGTTCTCGCAGAAGGCGTTCGAGGAGGCCGAGGCGCTGTACTCCAAGGCCATCGAGGTGAACGGCAGCAACCCGCTCAAGAACCAGCACATCTTCTTCGCCAACCGCTCGGCGTCGCGCACGTCGATGGGCAAGACGGCGCTCGCCGTGGAGGACGCCGACGCGTGCATCGCGCTGGAGAAGGACTACGCCAAGGGCTACTTCCGCAAGGCGCAGGCGCTCAAGGCGCTGAAGAAGTACAAGGACGCGCTGGGCGCGGTGGCGACGGCCAAGGCGCTGGAGCCGGACAACAAGTCGCTGGTGACGCTGGCCAAGCAGCTCGAGGAGCTGACGCAGAACCACGTGGAGGCGGCGCCCGTGGTGAAGCCTGTGGAGAAGAAGGTGACGCGCGTGGAAGTCGTGAAGGAAACGAGCACGTCGTCGACGAGTGCCAGTTCCAGCGTGGAGAAGGTGATTGTGGACGACGAAGAGATCGTGGGCCACGTGCGCGGTTACAAGAAGACGGCGGACGGCCGCACGACGACGTTCTTCAACAACGAGCTCACGGAGGAGGCCAAGCGATTGATCGGCGACATTGCGCCGAAGAAGGTCGACGACCCGAACAAGGTGCAGATCAAGAACGTGGAGGGCGGCTCGGCGTGGAACGTCGGCAACACATTTGAGGAGAAGGACATGAACGCGTGGGCCAAGGCCAAGATCCAGTCGCTGCTTGCGGACATCAACGCGCCGCTGAGCGCTGGCGACGCCAAGAGCCACGTGCGTGTCACGGAGGTGAAGGACGTGGCAGGCGACGCGTCGATTGCTGTCGTGCGCGGCAAGAAGCGCTACATCTTCGATCTGAGCTTCACGCTGGCGGTGGTCGGTGAGCTCAACGACGTCGAGGTCGTGGGCGAGCTCAAGTTCCTGGACGTGAGCTCGGACGCCGACGGCGACTACGAAGTGGAGGCGCTCGTGCCGTCGCGTTACGCCAGCGACGTGGGCAAGGCGCTGCACGCCGCGCTGGCGACGCCGTCGTCGCCTTTCCGTACCCATGTCGCGAAGCAGCTCGCAGCGTTTGTTAAGGAGTACCAGGCGTTCTAAATAACACTCTGCATCCAGTTCTTATCGGTTAGAAACATTTTGCTCTGAATACAAGCCTCTGTTTCTCGTCCTGGTTGGCTGGAAGAGGTGTGTGTGAGCAGCTCAATTGCCATCGCCACCAGCTCCGCGCGCGTGGATAAGCGACCAGCGAGAAAACACAGCAGCAGCAATGGCGGACGCAGCGACAGCGACGGCGGGCGCCGCGGGCGACGACGGTCAGATCATGGTGGCGCTGGGCGGCATGCAGAACATGGCGTGGGCGGCCGACACGTCCAAGTTCGGGTACAAGATGCTCGTCAAGATGGGCTGGTCCGCAGGCAAGGGCGTGGGCAAGAACCTGCAGGGCCAGGCCACCCACGTCAAGCTGGAGCGCCGCTCCGAGGCGCTGGGTGTCGGCTGTAGTCTGAAGCAGGCCGAGGTCCAGGGCTGGTCCAACACGGCCGCGGGATTCGCGGACGTGCTGAAGAAGCTCAACAAGTCGTACGGAGGTGAGCAGCAGGCTGCGTTGTGTTGAGCTGGATAGATGAAGTAGGGACTGATGCGAGTTGCGCTTTGTTGTGGGGTGAATAGGCAAGAGTGACGACTCCAGCGACGACGATTCGGACTCGGACAGCAAGAAGGCGAAGAAGAGCAAGAAGGAGAAGAAGGCCAAGAAGGAAAAGAAGGCCAAGAAGGAGAAGAAAAGCAAGAAGGAGAAGAAGGTGTCCGACAAGGCGGCGCCCACCATCTCACGACGCATTCTGTACAACAAGCGCCTGCGAAACAAGAACGCCAAGGCCTACGATGCCACCGACATGTCGGCGATTCTCGGCGTGGCGTCGTCCACGTACTCGGCGGGCAGCGAGTAAACGGAGCGTCGGTGGTGATCGCCCTGTGGCATGCCTAGGATGCATAGAGCAACTTATTTAGAGTGTAAGAAATGCATGGATATGATGAATGTTCGCACGTAATGATATTGCACCTCTTGATGCGATTCCGTATCTCCAGTGCTGCGTCGCGAGGCCTCTTCGCACAGGCGGCCACTCGGAGAATTGGGCAGGAAGACAGTTGGTGTTGGCTGTTGGCTGTTGGCGTCGGCAGCGAAGATAGCTGTGAGGTATAGAGATACTCGAACGCATTCGATCACAGCGGATCACACGAGCAGAGGCAACCCAGAAGAGCAGCATGTCATGGAGCGGATCATGAACCGCTTCCGCATCAGAAAGACGCCAACCTGAGTCTGATCCGTCCAGATCTCAGTTGTGTTTTGACCACCAGGTCGCGGGTGGGTTTTTGGGTGAGTGGCCTGCCACAGTCATTGATTGTTGGTGCGTAGCTGCTCGCATTGAGCAGCTACCGAGTGTCGCTTGGCGGACACGCAGCATCACAGGCGACTGGACTCGCGCAGACTCGACCCACAGCCAGCAGCAGCCATGAGCGCCACCGTCTTCGTGCGCAACCTGCCGTTCGACGTGACGCAGGAGGCGCTCGAGACCAAGTTCGGCGACATCGGCCCCGTGAAGAAGGTGGATGTGATCAAGGACAAGGGCAAGGGCAAGACCGAGACCTCCACGCGAGGCTTCGCCTTCGTGCGCTTGTACGTCGCTGTGGCCGCATCGTGCAGGCGTCTGTGATGGATATGCTGACGTTGTTCTCTCTGTGTGTTTCTACGGACAGCGCGCTGGCGGCGGATGCGCAGTTCGCGATTGAGCGCTACAACCAGACCGAGTTTGGCGGACGCCGCATGCTGCTCGGTGCGTAGTGAACCCTTTGACGCTGTGGATGCAATCAAGGAAACTAACAGGACTGCGGTGTAGAAATTGCCAAGGAGAAGTCTCAGCGTGGAAAGAAGAACGCAGCGCCACCAGTGCAGCGTGCGCAGGAGCCAGTGGTGGCGCGGGTGCAGGCGATTGAGACCGAGGCTGCGGAGGAGGAGGAGCCGATTAAGGAGAAGAAGGTCAAGAAGGAGAAGAAGGACAAGAAGGAGAAGAAGGACAAGAAGGAGAAGAAGAGCAATAAGGAGAAGAAGGAATCCGAGGTTGAGGAGCAGCAGGATGAAGCCGAGGAGGCGGAGGAGGCTGCGGAGGAGGTGAAGAAGGAGAAGAAGGCCAAGAAGGAAAAAAAGGCCAAGAAAGAGAAGAAGCACAAGGTCGATGCGGACGATGATGCCGAGATGGAGGAGACGCCTGTCGCAGCTGAGATTGAAGCGGAGGCCGAGGCGCAGGAGGCGGAGGAGGAAGAGGAGCCGATCAAGTACCACAAGAAGTCGGCTGCTGCCACCACCACTACTGCTGCCGCCGCTGCTGCTGCTGCCGCTGCTGAGGAGCACGTGCAGAGCGAGCGTAACGCGCGTCGTCGCCAGCACCGTGAGATGCTGCGTCAGATCGAGCAGCGTAAGGAAGAGTCCGCGTCGGCCGAAGAGAAGTCGGTGCTCGTGTACGGTATCGGGCAGGAGGTCACGCAGAAGGCGCTGTTCAAGAAGGTGAAGAAGATCGCGACGGTGAACAAGGTGGAGCTCAAGGAGGAGCCAAAGTCCGGCAAGAAGTTTGCGGTCGTCGAGTTCACCAAGGTCAAGGACGTGGAGCTCGCCGTGCAGAAGCTCGACCACCACATCTTCAAGGGTGCTACGCTGAAGGCCGTGCGCATGGCGGACGCCGCCAAGGACGGCGAGGGTCTGCGTCTGATCATCCGAAACCTGTCCTTCCAGGCCACGGACGCCGACCTGGAGAAGCTTTTCAAGGAGTGTGGTCCGCTGTCTGAGGCCAAGGTGGTGCGTCTGGCTCTGGAGGACCCCGACAACGCGCCTGAGGGTGCCGTGGGCAAGAGCCGTGGTTTCGCGTTCGTGCAGTATCACGACATCCAGGACGCGCGCAATGCGATCGAGAAGCTGAACGGATTCAAGCTCAAGGGCCGTGAGATGATTGTCGATTTCGCGCTGTCCAAGACCAAGTATCTGCAGCAGCAGAAGGAGGCGACGACCGGCGCGGCGACTGAGGAGGCCGAGGACGAAGCCGAACAGGACGGCGACAATGACGAGGACAACGACGCGGAGGACGACGAGCAGGAGAGCGGCGACATTGACCACGGCAGCGTTGAGATGGACGAGGACGATGAGGAGGAGGGCGATGACGACGGTGAGACCAGCGACGCGGACGTTGACGCTGAAGACAGCGACGACGAGGAGGAGGACAGTCAGCCAGCTAAGCACCTGGAGGACTCGGACGAGCAGCGTCAGCGCACGGTGTTCATCCGCAACTTGTCGTTCCAGACGACCGACGAGTCCATGAAGGAGTTCTTCAGCACGTTCGGCTTCGTCGAGTACGCGCGAGTGGTCATGGACAAGGGCTCGGGCCTGTCCAAGGGAGTGGGCTTCGTGCGGTTCAAGGAGCTCTCGGCCGCCGAGACGGTGCTCGCGCGTGGCCAGGTGGGCACGGACCAGCAGCAGGAGGACAAGCGCAAGCACTTCAAGAACAAGAAGAAGCAGGAGAACCTGTTCACGCTGTCGGCGCTCGCGGACGGCGACGCTCTCATGCTGGATGGCCGCATGCTGATCGTGTCGCGCACGGTCGCCAAGGACGACGCCACGCGTCTCGCCGAGGCCAACAGCGCCGACCGCAAGAAGAAGGACAAGCGCAACATGTACCTGGCGTACGAAGGCACGATCAACGTCAACAAGATCGCCGACGAGGAGCTCGGCCTGCCCAAGATGGACATCGAGAAGCGCCAGCGCGCCATCAAGGAGAAGAAGGAGAAGCTCAAGAACCCACTGTACTTCGTGTCGCCCACGCGTCTCTCGGTGCGTAACATCGGCGTCGCAGTGGACGACAAGCAGCTCAAGAAGCTGTTCCAAGACGCGGCCGCCAAGGGTATCGAGCAGGGCAAGGTCCAGGCCAAGGAGATCAAGGTGGACTTCCTGCCAGCACGCAACATGCCGCTGGACAAGGTGCAGGTCAAGGTCAAGATGGCCAAGATTGTTCGCGACATGGACAACGTCAAGCCGGGCAAAGAGGCGCGGTCGCGAGGCTTCGGTTTCGTCGAGTTCGAGGAGCACGTCCACGCGCTCGCGGCGCTGCGCGTGCTCAACAACAACCCTCAGTACGTGTCGTCGGCGGCCGGTGCGAAGATCGGCAAGGGCGGCAAACCGCTAGCAGAGAACGAGAAGTCGCGTCTGATTGTCGAGTTTGCGTTGGAGAACCACGGCAAGCTGAAGCTGCGTGAGAAGAAGCACGGTGACGCCGAGAAGAAGCGCGAGGAGGAGCGCGCGCTCAAGGAGGCCCAGGGCGAGACGACCGACAAGAAGGACAAGAAGAGCCGAGGCCAGCGCCAGCGTGAGAACAAGAAGAAGCGCGCAGAGGACGCGGTCTCGGAGGAGGCCGACAAGAAGAAGACCCCAGCCAAGGCCAAGCCGGCCGTGGTCGTCACGTCTAAGCCACGTGCCGACAAGGCCGCGACACAAGCGAAGAAGCGCAAGCGTGACGACGACGAGATGGCGCAGCGCCTGCCGTCGGGCAGCGCGAAGGACGCCGGTCAGCCGCAGCTCTCGCGGAAGCAGCGCAAGCAGGCGAAGGAGCTGGCCCAGGAGCAGTCGTTTGACGCGATGGTGCGCAACTACAAGAAGGAGATCTTCGGTGACAAGCCCGTGGTTCGCAAGGGCGAGGACGCAGTCAGTTTCGCAAGCAGTGAGGCGGTGAAAGACCGCTGGTTTGATTAAGCATGGATCTTCAATACATAATGCAACGATGAGTCTGGTGAGCAAGCAAGCGGACGCGGACGTGCGTAAGCGTGATAGAGAGAATAGAACAGAACACTGGAACGGACTGAGCGGGGGCTCGGGCAAGCCTTCGCTTGGAATACGCGGAACGCGCTTGGTAATTTAGTAGCGGGGCGGCGATGCGATGGAGTGGGGCACGACGGTCTCATTTATAGCTGCAGGTGATGCACATCAGGTGTGCCGTGGCTTGGCGAATAGATCGCATCGCAAGCGAGGAGTCCGCTTTCCGTTCTTGTCCCAGTTGCAGTGGAGCAGTGGGAACTACCGGGGGACGTACAGGTGAGCGACACCACGCGCGAGTTAGAGAGACTCTGGGACCGGCATGCCCTCGCGACGACGACGCCTGCCCGAGAGCCAGTCCACGACGGTCTCCGCTATGAGACGCAGAGCCCTGTGGTCGCTCGGTGGTGTCTTGCTCTTGATGCAAACGCCACTCAGTCAAGCAGGGCGAGTGGACATCTCATGGCTTCACGCCTCTCATGACGAACTCGAGCCGCGTGCTGCAGTGATGGACAGCGCAGGAGATATCGTCGTGTGCGGCTGCGAGGCGAACGAAGCCAATTCGTTCTACGTCACCAAGTTCAGCGCATTGGGCGAGCAGATCTGGCGCCGCGACTTCCCATCCGAAGCGGGCTTCTCCTGTGCGACTGCCATTGCTAGCGACGCTGCCACGGATCTGTACGTCACGGGTACGGTGGTCACGACGAACGAGGAGAAGGGAGATGGCGACGTGGACATCTTCGTGGCTCGCTTGACGCCTTCAGGGTCGCTGATGTGGCGCCACACCCTTGGGACGTCCTACAGAGACGTCGCTACCAGTATACGCGTCGTGGGGACCACGGTTCAACCAGCAGAGACCAGCGTCGTTGTTGGTGGGTACTCGGGAGGTTCGCTTGCTCAAGGCAAAGACAGTTTGCCGAACTGCAAGGGCGGGATCTCTTACGGAGAAGACCCGTCCGTTTGTGACGGCGGATTCGTGGCGAAATTGAACATGGCGACAGGATCTGTGGAGTGGATCCAGACGGTCGTCAGCGTCGATACGGAAGCCACGCGAGTCTTCGACTTGGCAGTCGGCTCTTCATCCGCAACACCAACTCTCGTGGTCGTAGGTGAGACCCATGGCGACATGCGCCATCAGGCAGCTGTCGGGGCGACCGAACGCCACGCAGGCGACGTGTTCGTGCGACGACTGGACCTGGCCACGGGTGCGACCATGTGGACGACGCAACTCGGCTCGGCCGCAAGCGCAGACCTGTGCCAAATCCCAGCCTCGTCTTCCTCCGCGTCCTCCTACACTCGCTACTACCCACGCGGTGGCTGTGGGGTAGCTCTCCACCCTCAAACGCAAGAGCTTTCTCTCGTCGCGACGACCTTCGGCCTCGTGTCGACCTTCCCATCGCAGATACAACAGTATCCGACAGTCTGTGGTAAGGGCCCACTGCGCCCATGCATGCAATTGTTCGTCGCTCGCTTCAGAGTGGACACGGGCAGCGTACAGTGGGTCCGGCAGCTCATTCACGCAGCATCCACAAGCGCTGAGTCGGCTGTAGCTCTTGCCTCCGGGGATCTAATCGTCTTGGGGACAGCCAGCGCAGGGTTTTTCCCCACCGCCGAGTCGATGGAACAGCTCCTTTTGGTTCGATTGGCGCCAGACGGTGTCGTGCAGTGGACGAGCGAGCTTGGTCTCGACGGTGAGGACCACGCCACTGCCATCGTAACTCAAGCGACCGGTGGCGATAGTGAGCTTTTCGTGGTGAGCCACGGCTCCGTCGACAAGACGCGACGCGGCCAGCCCAGCACGCAGTCCACTATCCGCCGCGTCAGGACCAAGGACGGTCTCCTGATCCCAGCGTGCACCGACTTGGTCACGTTCGACAAGACCCGGAGCATCAACATCACTCGCGCGAGTGGATCTACAGTCAACGCCAACTCCACCAACGCCCTTCAAGTCCAGCTGCCCGTGCGACGAGATCCAAGGAGGCTGTGTCCAGGCTCGGCTGCCTCCGTCGACTACGTCTACAGCCTCCAGTCCGCAACACCCTTGGGAGCGACCAACTCCACTGGTCGCGTGCACTTCACAATCGGCCAGTCAACTGCGAGTCTAGTCGTGGTTGTGCCGCCGAAGACGAATCGGTCGTCCACGCTCCACGTCTCGCTTCAACCGATTCCAAGTGACTCCCAAGTGGACCCGAGCAGTGCGCAGTGGAGCGTAGAGCTGGACGAGGACATCAGCACCAGCCAGGGTCTGGCGGCGGCTGACGGGCGGTTGTGGCGGCAGCTCACGTGGCTCATGCTGGTGGGGGCGGTCATCGTGACGGCCCTGGTGGTAGTGGTCGGACGTTTGGGCTGGGTCGGCGTGGCGTGTTCGTGGCGGAAGCCCAAGATCTTCCAGTACAAGACGCTGCGGCTGCATCGCTCGCCATCTCCGTCGTCTCCAGTCAAGACGCGGTCGTCGAGCGCTGCGACGCCAGTCAAGACCAAGGGTCTATCCAGAGCCAAAGCGCCGAAGCCGACGGGCTTGCTGGCGGATGACGCGGGGCAGCAACACGACGAGGACGAGACGCACGAGCTACGGTCTCACCTAGAGGAGATCCAGCAGCTCAACCAGTCGCTAGGCGGTCTTTTGCACCAGCACGCAACGAGCGCTGCGACCACCACGTCGCCACACTCGTCGGGGACTCGCCTGCCGTCGTTTCCGGAGGGGAGCATGGCTTCCAGTGGTCGAACGAAATCGGAAAAGAAGGTGAGACTACTGTCGTCAAAAGAAACAGTCTGCTGGGTTGTGAGTGAGTGCTGACGTCCGTGTTTGATCACAGGGAGGCTGGAAGCGATCCATACGCAACAAGCTAGGTTGACACTCCAACAGGGTTCATTAGTGAGGAAACACAGGTCGTGGATGGAGTTTGTAATCGTCATATTCACACACTTATACAGCGCGACCCACACAGACCGTCTTTCCATGCGAGTGCCGCCTTTCTCGCTTCGCCTCGCCGCTGCTTACAGCTTGGTCTTGTAGAACACGACGTTGCCGTCGTCCTCGACGTACTTGCAGTAGTTGTACGAGCGCCAGAGCGCCAGCGGGATGGGCGTCTCGTCTTTGAGGTAGAACTTGCCGAGGATGGGCTTGATGGCCTCCGTGGCCTCCTCCGCGTGGTAGAACGGCATCTTGGAGAAGATGTGGTGGGTCACGTGCGTGTCCACGATGTGGTGCAGCACGCCGTCCAGGTACTTGCCGAAGGAGCGGTCCACGGTGCAGAGCGCGCCGCGCAGCCAGTTCCACTCGCCCTCGCGGAAGTGCGGCACGAACGTGTCCGTGTGCTGCAGGTACGTGATGAGCACGAGGTAGCCGTTCACGATGAAGTACGGCACGAGGTAGAACTTGAACACGGCCGCGAACGAGAACGTGTACACGCTCCAGACCAGCGCGGCGATGGCGCCGCCGAAGAACACGTCGCTGAGCACCACCATCCAGCGCTCGCGCTCGTTGAACATGGCGGCGTTCGGGTTGAAGTGGCTGCGCGGCTTGCCGTTGTACTTGGCCGGGCCCGTGGCGTTGAAGAACAGGTAGCCGGGCATCCAGCCGATGGCCAGCATGAGGAAGATCTTGTACGCGTTGTAGATCGGCGAGTCCTCCAAGTTCTCGGACCACGAGGCCTTGTACACGGAGCGCGTGACGGGCACGAAGACCTCGTCGTTCTCGCAGCTACCCGTGTTGGAGTGGTGGCGGCGGTGTGAGATGCGCCAGCTGTGGTACGGCACGAGCAGCGCCGAGTGGAGCACGAGGCCCACCGAGTTGTTGATGGTCTCCGAGGCCGTGAAGGCCTGGTGGCCGCACTCGTGGGCGATGACCCAGATGCCCGTGAGGTAGCTGCCCTGGAAGAACCAGTAGAGCGGCCAGAGCGCGTACGGCGCGTAGCCAGGGGCCCGGTCGATGAACGTGGCCGCGTAGAACAGCGCCGCGCAGATGGCCGCGTTCTTGAAGAGGTGGTAGAACGACCGCACGATGGAGCGCTCGAAGCAGTGCGCCGGGATGGCGGCGCGCAGGTCCTTGAGCGAGAAGTGCGGCAGGTCGAGCGGCAGCGGCGCCGGCGCGCCCTCCACGTGCTTGTAGCCGGCCTCGGCCAGCGCGCGCTGGGTCTGCTCGCCCTGGGCGGCCTTGGCCTTGCTGTCCTGGTCCGGATTCATGATCGCCATGGTGACGCGTCGGTGGGTGGCTCCTGGGAAGGTGGTCCTGCCGGTGTCTCGGGAAATGGGAGAGTGAGAGAGTCAACGCGAACTCGCTAGAAGTTTAGAAGGACAGGCAGCAAGCCGACCACGCAAACCCAACTTCACAGCAGCCATGGCCTGGATTCGTCAGGGGAGAGGAGGCCCAGGCCGTGCGTCTCTCTGCTCAACGACCACAGCAAGGCTCTCGGTGATTCCGCCGGGTCGTGGGCCGCCCCTGTAATTGGCTGGCGCGAGTCGCGGGTGGTCGAGCGCCCAGTGTACAGTACCTACGGAACAGTGGACGACGTCTCCGGCTCGCGCGCATGATGACAGCACCGCCCGGACTGTCGTTCACTGCCTTTGCGCGAGCCATTTCGTCAGCGGGCGCTGCTCATGATGTCATTGACGTTGAAATGATCGCAGAGTGATGACTGGTCGCACGTGGCACTCGCGCGGGGGAGCCGCCCATCCCATCCGGGCGGTCACTACGCTGGTCTCAAGACGAGTCCCACATCTGCGCCGACCCAGATGTGGGACCCCTACCCCCTCTCCGGACCGGTTCACGAGTGGCTGCGGAACCGCGAGCAGCTCCTGTGGGACCGACAGGCGGCGCGTCCAGTGGCCTGGTGAATGATTGGTGCGGCGCGAGGGTTTTTAGCCAGCGCCGTGACGGCGCCAAGCCCAAAGCCCTCAAAGCAGTTCGATTCTTTGAGCGTATTTCTCCCGAAGCAGCTATGTCGTCCACTGGAATTGCCGTGGGTCTGAACAAGGGTTTCCCTGTGACCAAGAAGGAGGTCGCTCCTCGCCCAGCCTCCCGCAAGGGTGTAAGTTGACCGCAGAACGAGGAGAAAGTGCGCGAGTCCCAAGCCGCGAGTCGCGGGTCCGTGGTCGAGAGATGGAATTGCGAGAATGCGAGAATGCGAGAATGCGCAGATGCAGACGAGAGCAGAGCGGAGCGAGCAGGCGGATACAGATCGCGAGTAGCAGCTCGCATGGTGGAATTGCAGCGGACGTCTTTGCGGCGACAGCAGCAGCGCAGTGACGGCAAAAGCAGCGAATGACGAGGGATGCCGCCGTCGGATCAACCGCAGTCGGAGTGCAGTGGTCCTGGATCGGATGCGTAATAACTAGGATAGCGGCGACGCAGCAGCGCAGGAGCTCCATGAAATGCGTCGACGCCACGCACTCGCATGCAGCAGCAGCAGCATTTCCATCTCCATGTTTCGACCACTACGACAGCGACTCGCGGACGGACGACGCGCGACGGAACCATCCCACGCAGACACTAATTCGAGATTGTGTGTGTCCCCACAGCGTCTTGGCAAGAAGACCAAGCTCGTCCGCTCGATCGTGCGTGAGGTCGTTGGCCTTATGCCATACGAGAAGCGCATCCTTGATATGATCAAGTCGGGTGGCTCGTCGGCCGAGAAGCGTATCTACAAGTTCTCGAAGAAGCGCGTACGTTGCTGATTGCCTATCCAGCTAGCCGCCTGTTTGCATCGCTACGGACGCTGACTCGTTGTGTGACTGATGGATGAACAGCTCGGCACCCACCGTCGCGCTCTCCAGAAGCGTGAGGAGATGAAGTCGTACTACGCCGCTCTGCGTGCCAAGCAGGCCGGCGCCGTCTAAGCGCGCTAAACGGAGGAAGGGGATCGTCGTGGCCGGCCTGGGTCCACCACTGACGTGCGCTTCTGTGAGCGGCTCGATGTCCGCATCGGCCGCTTCATTATTCGAAATAAAAGGATCGCCATTACTGCTTCATCCCCCCACCACCATCGTGCATGCCGTGCCAACGTTCTAATGTGAGCATTTTCTAGACTAGCGACCGACTGACTCAGCTGTCGCATCTGAAATAGAACGCAATGCGTGGGAGACGAGGATCAGACAGCGACACTGCTTCGGCCTGCCATGTCTGAGCTGCCAGCAGGTGGGCTGAGGACGTTAGCGTCGACAGACGCGAGTCGATAGTCGAGACTTCAGACCTGACCGAAGACGGTCGCTCGTCCAGACATCGAAGCACCGGTTGCCATCAGAGGCAGACGTGTAGCCATGAGCGAGTCGCGGTGTTGAAGCGAGAGGCAGAAGCCGGCACCCAGGCGCGAGGGCCCCCACAAACGGACTCTGGCAGACCAACCCATCGACCGTCGAGTTCGAGTCGAGCATGGCTCGCGGCTCAGCCACCGCTGGCGCCTCTGCTTCCCACGCGGCAGGTCACGCTCCCACCGAGCTCCATTGTGCTGCACGGCAGGCTGCCCACGGCCATGGTGTGGGCGAGCTGCATCTGTCCAAGGCCCGCGCTCTCCTGACTGCCGTCGCTGGACACGGCCGTCGCGGACGCCTCCAGTCGAGCCCGGCGGTGATGGCGGCGTCCGAGAGCGGTGTGAAGTCGGTGAAGCTGCCTTCGTCCTCTACAGCTGACGAACTGCGGCGAGTGGCGACCGCCCACGTCGCGGACGCGGAGTTCTCGGAGCTTGAGCTGCTCGACACGAGCGACGACGGCAGTTCGGACAGCGCAGATGCATTCGACAGCGAAGCCGCCAGTGTGAGTGGGCCAGTCGACGGCAATGCCAGCCCATGGGACGAGTCGATCGTGCTGGCGCTGGCGCTGCTGCTGCAAGCGAAGGAGGCAGCCGAGCACGACGCGTCGGGCGGCGTCACGCAGTTGAGCAAGGACGCGTTGGACCATATCTTGGAAGGATTTGTGAAGGCGCTCGGGGGAGGTGCGCCATCGTGTTCCTCTTCCTCATCATTCCCGACGACCACGGATGGACCTGCGAGTTCCCGCGAGGTGCGTGCGTCGCTAGCGGTTCTGCGGCCTGGCATTTAAATAGGAAGGGGTTGACGTGTGGGGATCATTGTTGTAGGTGGAGCACCAAATGGAGCGGCTTTTCGTCTCGCACGCCAACGTGTTTGACGAAAAAGTGCAGAACTTCATCATCCAGAACTTCATTCAGGAGGTGCGTGCTCTGCCGCTCGTCGGGATGCATAGCTCAGCTGCTGACTAAGGAACCTGACATTGTGATGGTGCCTCAGACAGACTACGCTAAGGCCTTCCGCTCGGCGATGCGCCGCACGAGTCTCGTGAAGCGATGTCTCAAAGCCATGTACCCGACGGAGAAGACACCAGGAGCGAAGAACCAGTCGATGGCGCAGAAAGTGAAGGCTGCAGCGATGGCCGCTCAGGCTGGTGGTGACGCAGTGGAGGGTCTCGAAGCGTGTCCTGAAATCACGGATCCGGAGACCATGCTGCAGGTCAAGCAGGTCCTGGCCGGCATCTCGGACTGGGCCTTCGACTTGTTCTCACTAGCGGAAGCGGTGCCGGGCCAGACGCTGCTGCTGGTGGGCAATGAGTTGCTGGACCGATACGATCTGGCCACGCACTTCCACACAACAAAGCCCAAGCAACTCGAGTTCCTGAAGCAGTGGGTCCACCCTTCCATTCGCCAGCGACTATGATGACGCTTGCTGACGCTCGGTTTCCTTGCTGCAGGATCCAGGCCAACTACCCTCCCAACCCATACCACAACGCCGAGCACGCGGCTGACGTGGCCCAGACGTTGCACCACTTCCTGCGCGTCGGTCGAGTCGGCGAGACTGTGAACCCTCGCAGCCAGTGCGCCGCTATCATCGCTGCGATCGTCCACGACGTCGGCCACACGAGCTACACCAACAACTTCCACATCGCCGCGAACGACGACTTGGCCGTGCAGTACGTCTACCGCTCCCCCCTGGAGCACATGCACTGCGCGGTGGCGTTCCAGCAGATGAAGGCGCCGCGGTCGAACATTCTTCAGGGGCTCTCGCGGATCGAGCAGATGGAAGTGCGCACGCTGATCACCGACATGGTGCTCGCGACCGACAACAGCGTGCACGCCACGTTCCTGGCCAAACTCGACGCGCTGGTGTGCCGCTCAGCCCAGCAGGACGAGGATGGCTCGTCACCGCCGACCTGGACGCTGTCGGCCAACCCCGACGACGAGCGGCTCGTGCTTCAGATGGCTCTCCACGCCGCCGACGTCTCGAATCCAGCCAAGTCACAGGAGCAATGTCGGCTGTGGGCCGAGCGGATCCTTCTCGAGTTTTACCAACAAGGCGACAAGGAGCGAGAGCTGGAACTTCCGGTGAGCATCGGCTACGACCGGGAGAATCCAATCCCACTGGAGAAAATGCAAGCGGGCTTCATCCTGGGGATCGTGAGGCCGCTCTTCACTGTGTTCTGTCGGCTTCCAAACACTGAACTGGGCCACTGTCTCACGCAACTCGACCAGAACTTGGCGGCGTGGCAAAGAGACATCAGCCAGACACTAGCGTAGGCGCACGATTGCCAGGGGGGCGCAAATAGTTAGATTTTTGGAAGCGACTAGCGCAGTACACCACCCTTTGAGATACTCAATCGCGTCACTCGTCGTCTTCGTCTTCGGCTTCCCCCAGTTCTTCAATATCTTCCTCTTCTTCCTCATCTTCCTGCTCTTCCTCATCTTCCTGTTCTTCATCGACTTCCTGTTCTTCATCGGCTTCATCGATGTCGCTGTCTGCAGCTTCGATCGCCTGTGCTCGACGCTTTTTTCCCTGCCTTGGAGCGGGGACATCGACAATTTCGGGCTGGTCATCGTCTTCCTCATCGGCGCTTAGGGTGTCTTCGTTTCCTGACGCTGTTGATGGCGCCTCTGTCACCGTTTCTTCGGACGTGAGTTCGCCACCCTCGTCATCACTCCCGCCCATAGTCTGCGTCGTGTCCTGGTCATCGGCCTCAGCTGCCTTCTTGACCAGACTGTCGTTCAGACTCCGCTGCACTTGCTCTTTGTTCAGGCGGAAGTCGCGCACTGGACGCAACTTGCACCACGCACTAAAATCGCTGGCCTATTTCGCACACAGTCCAAGCATTAGTCGGAATCGTCCACTTCGAGCACAATTTTCCACGCCGCACATACCTTGCACAGCTTCGACAGCTTGATCATGATGACGTCGAACTGCTCCAGCTGGTAGATCACATCAGGGATGAACTTGGCCGTCAGGTTTTTGATCGCCGCGTTGTTCGACTTCGCAGCTCGTTTCTTGCCTGAGCCTGAGCGAGTCGTGGTTTCGTGGATGAAAGCAACAAACTCTAGCAGCTCTTTCGACAATATCGCGGCTGTGCGATCAAACAACTGGCGGAGGAATTTAGGCAGCGTAGTGTCCTTGCGCCGCAGTTTGTCCTTCATGGCTAGGACCAACACCTTGTAAAGCCGTCCAACCAAGCGGACTGTTCGTGTCGATGCTGCCGGGCTGTCGAGGTTCATGGCGACGAACGGTGTGAGAGCTCCCGCGAGGTTGTGTAGCTCAATGCACAAGCGCTTGAACATCACCACAGTGTTGACACCACCAGACACGCCTTCCCCACTCGAAAAGACTTGAGACCCTGTCTCTTCCTCCAGCTTCTGCAGAGCAGTGAAGTCGTCCTCCTTGAACTTGACGGCATGCTTTCTCTGGTCTTTGTCGAACGACTTGATGCTGTGCTCCGTCTCCACAAGCGCTTCATCAATTTTGCTCAGGATGGCGTTCGCGACAATCAGCACACTCTTCTCACTGAGTCGTCGAAAGAGAATCGCGTCTGCGGGGGCTTCGTCAGCTGCGTCGTCGGCATCTTCACCGCGGTTCTTGCAAAAGTGTCGTAACCCCTTCGCAAGCTGCTCCGCCAAATCGCTCTGGAAAGGACTTTCGTCATGCGGGCGGAGAAGTAACACCACGAGCTTCTC
>JAADXN010000025.1:0-70299 GCA_023337875.1 Pythium apleroticum | reverse complement strand
CTTCAGCACGATCTGGTGGGGTATAGTGTCTGAAAATAACGACCACCCATTGGGCAGATGTGAGATAAGAGTGATGGTTTTCGAAAGTAGCCAATAGGATTGGGAAGAAATGGGTCAATTAATTTGGACCAGAGGAAGTATATTTTGCGAGTCCGCGTGAGTAATCGACAAGAACGAGAACGCGGGCCTCCGTCAGCACATCCGGACTGCGCATGATGCTGTATCTCAGTCCCCGACTGGCATTCGAGTCGTGCAAGTTATGATCTCGGTGGCAACAGCGTTCACAGCGTTGCACTGGATTGGAAGGAGCAACCGATCCTGTCAGTCGCCGCCTCCTGTCCCACTCGACCTCGAGTCTCAACTGGACATCACAGACCGTCCCTCGAGCCGAGAGCGTCGCTGTGGCCCGCCGTGTTGTTGTCGACGAGCGCGGCTTTCGCCTCGCAATTTCCGAGAGGGACAACTCGGCGGGAAGGCCCTGGGAGACTCCGTCTCCGCAAGATCTTGTCCCTCCTCACGGCAAGCGATGGCAAACAGAACCCAACCGCCTCAGCTCCACTTCCACGACAGGATTGCGATCACCGCCGCACTTTCCCACGCAAACGTCACGTCCACACCCTTCAAAGAAATACGCAAGGGCCGCCTGTCCACGCGTCCCCACATGGAATGGCCGCAGCGAGAGGCAACAACGCGACGTCCGGCTTCTTGCATTCATTCAGCCTTGAACAATCGAAGCGGTGCGAGTGCGACGGGAGATCTTTGGCAGGGGCGACAGGATGCGACAGGCTGTAGCGAGCTGGACAGAGTCCTACAGCGCGTGCTTGGCTTGCCAATCTTTGTGTGTTATGGGGAGAGCCAATGCGTCTGAGTAGGCTACTCAGTAGGCACATCGTGCGGTAGATCTGCGTGCAGGATTTCTGTTCTCTGCCGAGGCCACCGTGGCAAAATCCAGCGAAACGTGACTGCGTCGGCAGGCAGAATGAAGTCTGAACTCCTCAAGGCTTGCACATTCGCTTTGAGTGATTCGCATGCAACTTGATGTCGCGTAGACAACATTCGCAAAGTCTCAGCTTCCTACTTTTTCTTTTTCATTCCTGCCAGCGTCGTACCGATCGCAGCGGACGCAGAGCCTGGGGCTAGCGCTGAAGCTGGCTCCTTCCCGCGCTGCATCTGAACCTTTGGGTTGAACTGCATGCCTGCGAGACTCTTGGCAGCTCGCTTTTGCAACTCAGCCTTCGTCATGGGACGATCTTCGTCCTCGTCTTCGCTTGAGTTCTGGCACGCGTCCTCCTCGGCAATAGACGTCGCGCTGACCGTGAGACTGCCGCTGGACAGCAATGACGTCATGCCGGCGGGAGCAGATCCGGGGGGCTGGGCGATATTGAAGTTGGGATTCACCGCTCCATTGGAGGCGTTGGAGTCTGGCAGCATTGCCCTGGCAGCGACCACTGCCCGCGACGGATCACTTGGCTTCAAGTTGGCGCCGAGAGTCGCACGAGACAGCTCCATTGGATTCTTGAACTGCAGGCGCCGAGAGAACTGCTCGATCAGCTCATTGCTACGCTGCTCGATGATCTGGAGAGCACAAGTACAGTGATCAGCACATTACTTCGCCTGGCAATGCCGGTCGCTTTGGCTCTTACAGCGAGGAACTGGAGGATGTTGCCTTCAGTGATGCCGTGTGCGGCGAGAATGTCGTTCATGGAGTTGATGCGAGCCTGCGAGATTGTTGGCGTTAGGGGATGGACACACTGAAGAGGTGAAGGCTCTTCAGACCCACCATCATGACCATTTGGTCCTCCGACTGCTTGCGGTTGCGCTTCGAAGCCCCGCTGCTTTCGCTTGTAGAGTTGCCTGAGGCCATTCCAGGCTGGTCAATGGCATCCACAACACTCTGTCAGTATCACATCGGATCCTTCTTGATAGAGAGAATTTACCGGAACGATGTCATTGCAGCCGAGAGCATTGTAGAGACGGTCGACTGCCCGCGCGATCGGCTGGAATTCTCGCAGAGCGCTCGCTCGTAGGCGCTCGTACTCAGTGTTCTCCTTGATGATCCTACTCGTGTGAGTAGCGACAGTCAGGAAATCGTTCATCACCGTGGCAACGCAGTTGGATAATCGTACCGCTGACGGCTCTCAACAAGGTCGTCGATCATGCGTTTGCGTGCGTGGGCGTTGCCATCTTTCATCTCACTTTGCAGTCTGGTATGGTGATAGACAACAATGGCGTGAGTGGTCGTGACCTGAGACCAGCAGTCAGATAACACTCGCTTTTCGGTCTCCTTCGCGATCCGGTGTTTGTCTTCCTCAAGTTGCTCGATCTCGTTGTTGAGACTCTGCACGTAGCGGAACTGAGCAAAATTCTCCTCTTCCTTCTTGGTGTACACCGCCAGCAGATCATGGTAGTCGTCAACGCCCATCTGCAACTGCAGGGTTTTGAACGTCGAGTCGAAATCTTGCAGCTTGTCGTTGATGGTCTCGATCGTTTGCTTGTCTTCTTTGAGCTGGTAGTGAGAAACAAGTCCAGTACCAGCACAACCAGTCTCAGAGAGCCAATACACCAGCCACGCACGTTCGAATCCAGTCGCTGAAGTGTCTTCTTGAGCTTCTGTTCGTCCTCCATCTTCATGTTGCCTCGCACAAAGTCGTCCGGAGCGTCTAGTGGGTCCTGCTCGAGCACTTGCTTGCGGTATGCCTCCGCGTTTTCCTTCTCCCGTTTGATGATCGCCGCGAGGCTTTCAAAGACCGAGTCGAATGACTCCTGCTCGTCCATATTGCTCGTTGTCATTGCGTACGCTTGTGCCGCCACCTGCCAAACACGTATCACATCACTAAGTTTGTTCGCTCCATTATCATTCGTGCGCTCACGTGCCCGGTCCCGCTCGGCCATGATCTGCGTGGCCACACGAAAGCAGTCTTGCATCTGGCGTTGGATCTCGCGCAGCTTTCGTTGGTTCTTTTCGAACACGTTCTGGCTCAACGTGCGGCTTGCGCGCAGTGCGTCCACGCGTTGGCGCAGGTCGGCGTTCTGCGCAAACATCTTGCTCTCACGCGTGCGGCACGCCGACAACCGATTCTCCAATTTCATGAGCTCGCGCTGCTCGTCTGCGAGCCGCGCACGCACGGCGTTTGCGCCGCCTCCACGCTGGTCGCCCTCGCTGCGCCGTAGCCGCAGCTCTTTGAGCTCTTCATAGACCTTGCGGTACTCACCGTCCAACTGGCGCAGTCGCTGCTTCTGCTCGATGAGCAGGCGCGCATACTTGTCGCCCTGGACCTGCAGCTTAAACAGCTGGTCGCTCTCCGCGCGCGCATTCGACTTGGCCATGAGCGCTCGTCCGCCTCGGCGCTTTATGTGACTGCTGCTCTCAACAAAGCAAGTGTAGCCATCTCCAAGTCGTTTCGACAACGTGCTTCTATTTTGATCAAATGCCGAATCGGTTTTAACGGAAAGTTTCAAGGTTACACTGTAACCCTCCAATTTAGTTTAGGCTGCCCTCTCATCGTATTTTGGGTCGAAAGCCCCCTTTGAACCGCCACAGAAGTTCATCGAATGCCCATGGCGACCGCACGTCCGTGCCGCATTTACGTCGCTCTGTGAGCCGCCTAGCCGCCAAGCGAACCTCTGTCAAGTCTTCTACGTCATGAGTTCGTCTTTTGCCGCTTCGGGGCTGCGAATCCGCCTCCTGGAGCCTTCGACGGGCGTCGTGACGGGCGGCACCCGCGTCGTGATCCACGGCAAGGGCTTCCGTCCGCAGCCGCACTCGCTACTCGTGCGCTTCCGGCTCCTAGAAACCAACACGCGCTTTGAAGTGACCGGCAAATTCTTGCTGGAGACGCAGCTCGAGTGCGTCGTGCCGTCGTTCCAGGACGACGCGCGCGCCGTCATCGCGCGGTTCGCAAACTTGGCGCCCGCTTCCTCGACGGTGGCGCTGGCGCCGCATCTGATCACGCTGCAGGTCGAAGTGATCGTTGACTCCGAGCGCATCTCAAATGTGCTGCCGTTCGTTATGCACCAGGAGATCGCGATCGCGAAGATCACGCCTCAATTTGTGCTCATGACACCGCCAACAACGATTACCGCGACGCTCAATCTGCTCAAGCTATCTACGTCTTCGCGACTGTTCCCACCGAAGGACAAGGCCAACTCAACCCACTTGGATCTCGTTGAGATCAGCACGCTGCCCGTGTTCGTGCGTGTGCGTCAGGTGTCGGAACGCACCGGCGCCGTGTCCGAACGTACCGTGGAAGCGCGTTGGCGAATCTCTCCCGTGGGTGTGTACGAAGTGGATTTTGACTGCGTCATGATGACGTTCGGAGACGCGACAGTCGAGCTCACGCTGAACAAACTGGACTATTTCCGAGCCAAGGACAAGACTCCCGAAGCCGTGGGCTACGGTGTGCATCGCGACGTGACCCTCGTGAGCGTCGACCCGCCGTGTCTGCGAGTCAATAGTGGTCGCGTGACCGAGGTTCGCCTCATGGGCGAAGGCTTTGTCGACTCGGGTGATCTCGTCGTGCGGCTACTTCAGTGCGATATCCATGCGGCAGCGCAGGCCGGTCCAGCTTCTGCGAATCTCGAAGCGCAGTCCGTCGCTCAGCTGACGGCTACGTATGTCAATTCAAACGAGCTCCGCTGCAGCGTTCACCCCAACATGTCATTTGGGTTGACCTACTTCCAAGTTTCGCTCAACGGAGGGAGGCAGTTTGGACGAGACCGTGCCACGGCCCTTCTCCACCGAGACCGCAGTGTCGAGTCCATCACGCCTGCCTTCGCAAGTCTAGAAGGAAATACTTTGGTGACCATAAAGTTGGCCTGTCTGACGGTCGATGATGTCGACGCGCCACACCAGGTCCTGAACCTCGTGCCACCACGTCGTGTTCGCGTCAAGTTTCAAGCGAGCGTCGACGCGTGTCAACGAAGCGCAATACCAGCAACAGAGCTCGTCAAAATCGTGAATGCGGAGGTCGCCGTCACGCCTCAACAGCGGGTGACTGCAAATGGCACCACGCTCGAACCGGGAATGATTCGATGTCGTGTTCCGTCGTTCTACGACGATATCAAGCGTTTGCAGGAAAAGACGAGTAACGATGAAGGTCATCGACTAAGTGGAGAAGACGCCGGTCGCGTTCGGCACTTCCAAGTGTCGCTCTCTCTTGGAGGTGATGCGTACTTTGGCTCACTCTCGTTCGGCTGCTTCTTTCCACCGATCATTCAATCGATCACACGTCACCACGGCCCACGCTCTGGTGGCACACTTCTGGTTCTCCGAATGAAGCATCGTGTTCCGACCAAGTTGAGCATTCAAGTGCGCTTCATGGAGCTGTCGTCGAGGGAGTTTGAGGTGGTCGGTGGGACTGTCGGCACTGATTATATCGCGAAGCATGGGAGACTTGACGCTCTGTCGGTGAGCTCTCCGCGACGAGGTCGCGATGCTCCGTCTGATGACCCCGCGTTCGTCATCGTGTGCACAACCCCAGCCTGGCATCGCACCGAGGAGGGACTAGTCCTTTCCAAAGTTCAAGTGTCTATGGATGGCGGATTCAACTTCGTGCCCCCGGAAGAAGAGCACGAACTCGTGGCTGCTGGGCTCGTGTCTCCACGATCGAGAAGAATTCCTGCACAACTCGTCAAGGACATGTCCCACTTGTACTTTTTGTTTTACCCGGTACCGCGGTTGTACTCCGTCATTCCGATGTCGGCCGATATTCAAGGCGGCAGCTTCGTACGCATGACCGGTGACCACGTCGTCGATCACGGAGGGCAGATATCGGTCGTCTTCCAGTCGCCACAGCTCAGTCGCAAGGTTGTCGGCTTCATCGAGAACGGTGAGCTGCGGTGTTGTGTGCCTCCTTACAACGTCGGCCCCGCTGCGATCTTCGTGTCGCTGAATGGCGAGCAGTACACGAAGTGCGAGTTTGTTGACCCCGACTCAAGGCGGCCGATCGACTTCGTGTTCTACAGTTCGCCGCTCTTACAGAGACTGAGCCCGTTGTGCACCTGCATCTCACACTCCAGTTTAATTCGAATCTTTGGCGTCAATTTGATCGAAACTGGCCGGGTCAAAGTCCGGTTTGGTTTTACAAGTCACCAAGGCAAGCTCGTGTACAAGGATGTTGCTGCGAGAGCAGAAGATGGCGTGATCATGGCTCAATCTCCGGTATTCGGCGGAGAATACGGGAACATGAACGCAGTTGTCGACGTAGCCCTAAACGGGAATGACTTCTCCGGCAAGATGCTATCATTGTACTACTACTCGACTTACTCGATCCGGCGAGTCGAGCCACCTGTGGGTGCGTTTGACATTCCGATTCCGTTGACCATCCGACTGTCTCAGAACATCGTCAGTGACGCCGTGCTCGTGAGGGTGCGATTCAAGCACAAGTACGCGAAAGAAGACGAGGTGTTTGGTCCCATCGCTGTCACCCGCTGGGAAGGCAATCACGTCGAGTTCACGCTACCAGCAATCGGCGAGTTTGTTGAGTCGTTGGACGCGCTAGAGAAGGCTCGAGTCGACGTCTCGTTCGACAAGTCGTACTTTCATGAAGTGGGCGAGCTGCTTCAGCATTACCAGGTGTACAAGCTCCCACCAATTCACACGATCAGCCCTCTCGTTGGCAACTTCGAGCAAGAAACGTCTATGGTTGGAAGATGTTCAAGCCTCGCAGACGACACCATCGTGACGGTTTCACTCACACTCGATGGCGTTGAACAGCAAGCTGCTGGGAAGGCTGCAACTAGTGGGAGGAAGCAGCCCGTTGTTATCTCAGTCGTGGCGGAGACAAATACGAAGAAGCAAACGCTCTCGTGGAAATGTCCGCCTCTCGCGAAGCTGCTCAAGTTCGAGTTAAAAGAAATGGTCGTTGATTCCTCGGCGATGCTTCTTCCGGCGAAGCTGAAAATGCAGATCAGCACGATTAACGGCCAGCTGTTGCCGTTGCCGTTCCAGTTCCAGTACTACCGAATGCCAGTACTCCTGGCCATGAGCCCTCAAGTCGGCTATATCTGCGGTGGCTCGCTCATCTCCTTCGAATTCAAGGAGACCATCGAGACTCCAACTGTGGATTTCCGTTTTGGGACGAGAATCATCACTGGTGGTCGCGTTCGAAATGATGACAAGCGCTTCGTAGAATGTCTCTCACCCGAGCTTGAGGCTGGTGTCCACGATCTCGCCATGTCTTTCGACGAGCAGTACTTCGAAGACGTGTATATTGTCACGGAAGAAGACGGTGGCGATGGAAGTGATGACGAACACGAAGACGATGACGCCTTTGACGTTGGCAGCGGAATTCCAGAAGAGCCATCAGTTGGTCAAGACATCCAGCTTTCCACAAACAAGACAGATCGTCGATTCAAAGGGTCGTTTCAAGCTTTCGCAATGCCGCAGTTCACCATCCCGACAAATCGCCACCGAGTGTACGGTTTCGGACCACTCGACGGCGGCTCCTACGTGGTGATCAAAGGGCGCGGCTTCATAGCCGAGGGAAAGATCTATGTCCGGTTTTGCTCGCCTGACTCGGATTCGCTGGTCGGTTCGATGGGGGCAACGCAATCTGAAGTCATCGTGAAGGCACGTGTGCTGGATGATACCACGATTCTTTGTGCGTCACCACCAGCGACGCGTCCTGGTCGAGTGATGCTGCAGGTCACCTACAACCTGCAGCAGTACACGAACTCAACCTGCTTCTTCGAGTACCATGAACGCACGAAATTCGCAAGCCGCGGGATTCTGTGCGGACCGGTTTCTGGAGGAACACCAGTTTGTATCCAAGTAGAAGACCCCGTTGGCCTGCCTGAGGACAAATGCCTGCTTCTCTCCAGCTGTGCACTGCGATTCACGAGTGAAGATTCCGGGCACAGCGAAGTTGTCGACGCTGTGTTTGACGAAGAAACACTGACCATTCGGTGTGGCGCACCGCCGTGGCCGTCAAACGAACTGGTGGTTATCGGAGTGACTCTTTGTCGCAACGTCGGTGGTATGGCCTCAGCTTCTTTCCAGCAGTTCATCAGCTCCGGCGTGCGTTTTCTCTTCTACGATCCACCTGAAGGTTTGATAACCATCGAGCCAAATGCAGGCCCGATCAGCGGCGGGACGACGGTCCTCGCGTGGTGTGGGAAGATCGTGGATACGGGTGAAATTATGGTAAGTGTCACAATTGTCGACGAAGAGGAAGAGCGTCGTGGTGGGGCGAATACATTGGCAAGCGTGGGCGAGGATGACGGAGATGACGACAGCGATATTGACGAGAATGAGGACAAGGCAGCGACAAGTCACCCTGAAGACGTTGGCAACTCAAAGAAAGAAGTACACCTCGTCAAAGGAAAAATTGTCGGCGAAGCGGTGAGCTTTGTTGCGCCTGCAGTTTCCAAGCCAGGCGTCGCATACCTCAACATTGCGCTCAACGGGATTAACTACACATCGTCCCAGACGTCGACTCTGCGCTTCAAGTACTACCACAATCCAGTGATTCGACGGATCTCACCTGCTTGGTGCGCGATGGATTCTCTCTGTACGGTCACAATCAGTGGCGAGTTCATTGAAGATCATGGCTGCAAGGCTGTCATCTCTTTTCAGCAGCAAGACACCGACAAAAACAAGGACAGCGACTCTAGCAATCAGGGTATTCTCGTCGAAGGAACATTCGTGGACAAGGCAATCGACACCAAATCGACAGGCCTCCTCACCACACGAGCACTGCAATGCTCTTTTCAGGCGCCTCACGCGGGTTTTTTTGAAATCCAAATCAGTCTGAACGACGGGCAGCAGTTCTCAAGTGCCAAGTACATGCAAGCTGCGTTTGGAAATTACAGCGGCTCGGCTTGCACGGCTCTGCTACCGTTCCGTTGCTTCTCATCACCGTTTCTGCTCGCGACACCAACTGGATCCGTTGCGGGTGGGTCTACGGTTACGTTGTTCATGAACAAGCGGCTGGACAAGATCCTCGCGCGAGAATCCAAGTGTCAAGTGCAGTTCGTGCCTCTGAAGAATGGAGAATCGTCATCTATCAGCTCTGCGGCGGGTGGAACCGTCAACCATACCGGAAGTGGAACTGGTTCGCCGCAGAAATCAAGTTCACTCGTGGCAGCTACCGATGGCGTGATCGTGGTAGGCGAGATCGACCATGTTGAAGGCAAGATCACATGCCGAGCGCCACTGCTGAGGACTCCGTGCACTGCTGCGCTGGACATCCTGTTGCCTCTCAGCGCGACCTTGGCGGTTGATGTGCCAACACCATCTACGCCTGCGTCAAAAGCGTCATCCACCTCATCGTCAGTGACCGCTCTAGTGTCTTGCGCTGCATTCTTCAACGCGAAAGAGCGAGAGAGATTCTACGCATACGAGTCACCAACGATCACCGAGTTAGCGCCGACGTGTGGACCACTGTCAGGCAATACCTGCGTCGTTATCGAGTGCTCGAACATCGTTGACACCGGCCAGATTTTCGTGCGGTTCCGATCTAGTAGCAATGAGCGCGAGTGTGTTCTCGTGCCCGCGACGTTCAGCCGGTCCTTTCCGGATGGCTCGTTGTCTGCATCACCTCTCTTGATCTGCCAGACACCTCGAATCGAAGTGATCGACCGCATCATCGTCTCGACAGGCGTAGAAGCTTCTCAATCATCGCTGTCTCCAACACGGGCATCCGGGCCGCGCGATGGATCAACGGGTTCAATGACCGCAAAAGCTCGAGCTCAGACTTTCCAGCAGCTGGCAGAGCAGAGTCTACGAAATGGTCATCAGCGAAATGTGTTGCGTGTCACGCGAACAGTGCTCAAGAACTCACCCGCGTCGGCACTCGGAGGAGGAGCGATCAGTGTGTTGATCGATTTCACGATGAATGCAGGGGAGCAGTTCATTGCGCACAGTGTTTCATTCCAGTTTTATCCGGATCTGGCACCGCGTGAGTTGAAATGGTCCCCGCGGCATGTTCCGACGCGTTGCTTTGACCGAGCCGCACCATCAGAGACCCGCCTCGTGACGATTCAACTCCCCAAGCTACTTCGCTCGTTCGCTGATTCGGCCGCTGCAGCCGAGCGCGTGTCTTTTTACTTCGAAGGCGCGCCGCAACAACTCTTCTCCTCGGCACAGAAACGCCGAGGATCCAGCATGGTACTCCACGAAACAGGTGCCGCACGTGAACTTCTTGTCTTGGATGCCGCACCTACGGCGAAGCTGAGGACCCAGTCGACGATGAGGCGGCGCAGCACCTTTTTCCGAAACAGCAGCATCTCCGCCACGTCAAACAACCTTCTGGATAGTTCAGGCGCCTCTTTGGCTGCTAATGCGACGCGGCCACGTGCTGTTGTAGCAAAGGGTGGCGGAGGCCCACGACGACCATCGGGATCGTTCGCTACCTCTGCAGGCGGTTTTTCCACCTCTTCCGGGTCGAGTGCGTTGTCGACTACTGCCGGAGCTGATGCTTCGTCATCGTATGGCTCATCGTCTCAAACGTCATCACCGTATATCGCTGCCAAGATCGTCAAAGGTGGCTTGGAGCTTACCTGTCCAGTACCCGAGTTCAGCTGTGCTGGGTCTGTGCAAGTCTACTTCTCATTCAACGCTCAGCAGTTCATCTGTCTGGGTGAGCTGCAGATCCACGAGCCCCTCACCATCCGCGAAGACAAGCAGCATCGTTTCACATCCAACATTGGAGGCGACCGGTTCGTGCTTTATTGCTCACCGTCAACCATCTTCACGTATCTTCGCCAACGTGACATCCTGAACCAGCACGAGCTTGAGGTGAGACAGCAACGCACCATGGGGCTCGTGAAGTCGAGTGGAGCGCTTTCTCGAATGCGACAGGAGACCATCCCAACGACCTCCGATGGCTCTTGTGAGGGGGGTCTAGTGGGAGGATGGCAGAATCGGCTTTTCTACGTTGTTCAAGTTCACCTCGTACCAGCGAATCATGCTGTTTTGGGGAAGGTATTGGTGTCTGCGAGCTGCGTTGGAAGCAAAGCGGAGCTGGCGACCAGCACGCCAGACGATTATGGCTCTTGTGTCTTCGAAACTACCGACTGGATCAAGGATATGCTCGTCGTGGCGTCCATTCCAGCAACGGCATCATCCCACGAGTTCAGTTCGTTCACGAGTGTGCTTCCCAAGTCGCGCTTCCATCACAAGCAAGACGGTGACACAGCAGACGGTCCATCAGATTCTGCGGTGAGGCGGATGCACGCTCTTCTATTTCAGCTCCCTACTGCAGCGTCCGGAATGGTTGCTGTCTGTCGTTGCGTGCCCGGGATGAAACTCATGGTTCTCAGGGGCGATGGGTCTCAGGTAGACAGCGGTCTGAAGCAGTCCACGAGCATCGTCGGAGGATCACAGCACTCACACGTGACATTCGGACCGGGTTCTCTGAAGCCTGGGCACCAGCCGCAGCTGTGCTGGTTTGTGTGCGTGGATCTACGCATTGACGGCGACTCCGACAGTGAATCCATCGAGCTCCAAGCTGCTGTTGCCGACTGCTCTGGGGTTCAAGTTTATTTGACAGGAGAATGGCCGGCCGCGACTCAAGGCATATGGGTGGTCGCATGTGTGGCCCCACGGCTCCCCGCTGGCTTCGCAATCATCGAGGTCGACCTGGTCGTTCCCGATATCGGAGCCGTGGCTTCCGATACTGAGCTCCGTGAACGCTGCTCATGTGCCATGGATGCGATAGCGACTGCTGCTGCGAATCGTGTTGAAGACCTGGTCACGCCAACGACAGTTGTTACTCGTGTGCAATTTGCCTGCGCGGATTCCAGTCGCAACTTGTCGACGACTGCTGATGCGCAGGTTGTTCTCCCGGGTACCCATACGCTACCAAGCTTCATGGAAACTGTGGTTGCACACTCGACTCCGGCCTCACCGTCGGCAGTCGTTGAAGTTCACCTGCAGATTCAGTGCGACATGCCTTCTCTACCGTTTGACGGGCCGACGATCCTGTCCATTGTGGTCGACGACGTGGTCTTCTCGAATTCGTTGTGCGTGCATTGCTACGATCCAAGACAATGGCGAATCACGCGATTGGATCCACCGTGCGGACTGCTCCACAAACCACAAAAACTGCGCATCAAGGGTGAACACTTCGTCGACAACAAGAAAACGATCGTGCGGATGTCTGACGCAACGCGCTATGTGAGTTTTGCCGCGACCATGGAGCGCTATCGCCTCCTCGTCGTTCGAGTCGCCAGTGTGCGCAACTTCCGCAATTTGATTCCGCCACCGTTTGTGGCATCAATCGCTGCAGGAAGCGCAGCGGCAGGAGGTGGGACCTCTCCGCAGAGAGCTCAGCAGACGACACAGTATCGTGGTGATGGCGGAACGGGGGCAAGTCTGCCGTTCACATTGGCTGTTCGAGTCGACTACCGGGATCAGACATTCCGAGCCACGAGCCGAGAAAGTACCGTCTTCAGTGCATTGAGTTGCTCGACTGGCGCGGCTGCGGCTGCAATCGGATGGGAAGACCAGTTTGAGGTCGAGGTGCCGGCGGATGCGGTCGCGTCTGCGTTGCTTGTGATCACGTTGGAACTCGTCGAACTAGGACAGAGCCGCTCGCGCTGGGAGGTCGGCCGACTCGTCGTTCCTGTCAGCGGCCTCGAAGATGCCGGTTTGACCAAACGCGTCTATCGCGTTGAAGAACATTTTCGATGGCGAACATCGCCAGCAGCAATTGTCTCGCCACCCGACAGTGAGGCTGACGTTTTCCTGCATCTCTCGCCACTCATGACTCGCTCCGACGTGTTTGTGTGTGACGTTCGACCTTTCACTCAGCCCCAGCGACTTGGCGTTCAGATCTCGTCTGGCGATGCGTTTTTTTCGCCGTGTCCTCCTCTTGTTGAGACCGAGCCAACTGACCTGGTTACGCCGGGCTCATCCAGCGAGTCGTTTCGACCAATTTTTCAAGCGTATCATCTTCCGATCGTCACGGATACGAAGCCCAACGTCCTCCCTCGGACGGCTGGTGGGGAGATTGTCGTCACTGGAGAGGGTTTCGTCGACTGTGGAGAAAGCAGCGGCCAGATTTGCGTTCGCTTGTTTTGCTGTCTACCTTCGACCACACTCGCTGCCGATGAAAGAGAACTTTTAGAGCGGATCAACGCCACAGAATCGATCCAACCCGCAGAGCCCGCGACATTTTTCGTCCGAGACGTCATTGCGACGTTTGTTTCATCCACAAGCCTCCGCTTGCAGCTACCTCCACGACTAGCATGCTACAAGATATACTATCGCGTGTCCTTGGACGGCGGACTCGAGTTCAGCGAGGCTACAAGTCAGTCACGCGTAATGCTGTACAGTGCCGACGCCGTCGAGCCGAAAGGAGGACCAGTCAGCGGTAACACGTACGTCGCCATCCATGGTACTAACCTGAACGCCTGCATGGCACTCGGCGGGTTAGCGCCGTTGGTGAGGCTGACATGGATGCGAGGAATCAAGGAACTGGAGCATGTCGTCGTTCGTGGCGAGTTCTACCCCCCGGAGGATATCGTCTACTTCTACACGCCTCAGAGCAAGTTTGGGCTCCAGAACATCACAGTGCACATCGAAGTCGCTCTCGTGTCAACCGCATCAGGCGGGGTGCCAGCAACCGATCAGCTGCTTTCTCTCACTCCAACCGCTGCGGCTGCGCCGATCGATATGGTTGGAATCGTGGCGGCGTTTGGACAAGACGAGATCCCTTTCGTGATATACCGCACGCCGACCATCAAGTCGCTTGCGCCGTTGCACGCACTTGTCTGTGGCCTCTCATCGATGGAACTCGTGGTTCAAGGTCTCGACGAAAAGGCGACAGTGCTGTTGAAGAGCGCGTTCAAGGCGCGGTTCAAGCGGCGCGGACAGATGCAGATTGCAGACGTCCAGCTGAATCCGGGGGCCGGATCCGGCGATGGGAAACTGCTGACTATCGTCCCGCGTTTCGTCGTTGGCTCGGCAATCGCAACCGACGTCGTCGTATCCGCGGTGGCTGCACCAGCGTCACCTACACGATCCAGCCACACCTCCGCCGTCGCTGCTGCTGCAGCTGCGATGCGAAACAGTGGGTCTCCTCTCAAGGTGTGGACTCGCCAAGGAGCGGTTTTCGTCCTCCTCCTTCGTGCGCGCAATCTCTTTGTGGGGAAGAAAACTTCCACGTGTAATCCGTTCGCGATCATCCACTGTGACAAGGCCCAGCTCAAGAGCGCCCGTAAAGATGGCACTTCGTCCCCAGTGTGGAATGAGCTCTTCGACTTCGACTGGCGCACCGAGAAGCAACTACCGCAGCTGATTCGAGTTTCAGTCGAGAACCAGATCACGTCAGACCAGAGCGAGCTTCTCGGCCAAGTCCAGATCAAGTTTGCGGACAACGACGACCACACGAAGCCGTTCTGTGTGCGGGCGTGGTTCCCACTGAGGAAAGTGACCGCACGAGGTGCTTCAACGACGGAAAATGGCAGCAAGCGCGTAGATTTAGGCGACATCGAGCTTGCCATCGCGTGGATTCCGCTGCCTCCCAAGAAGGTCTTACCGTCCAAACTTCTACACGCTGCCACGCTCAAGTCTTCGATTATGTCTGCCATGCGACAGAAGAAGGCGACTGCAGCAGCGTCGGACCAACAACAACAACGAATCGAAACTCCGCGAGCGAGGAAGGAGCGGCTACTGCGTGCGTTTCGACGCCAAGGAGCGCCGCCGTCGCTCGCACCCAGTGAGCTCATCGTGGAGCTGGCCGTCAACGGTCAGGATTTTTGGTCAGGTGCACCATCGCGTTGCTTTGTGGTGCCGACGCCGATTGTGCTCAGTGCTGAGCCTTCTTTCATCTGCATGAGCGGTGGGACCCCTCTGATGATCTCCGGCCTCAATTTCGTTCCTTCAGGAGTGATTCGTATCGCGTTTGCGGTAGTTGCAACCCCAAGTCCAGCTTCCCCCAGTGCTCCGAGTCGGGTCAACGCTGCAGTGCTCGAGAGCAAGCGAATCGCAGTCGTGGAGGCCAGGTATAGGTCAAACCACTGTGTCTCGTGCGTGACACCTCCACTCAAACCGTTGGGTGCGACTGAGGCATCCATGGTCAACATCTACGTCTCCATCAACGGACTCGACTTTGACAGCATTGGACTTCCCATCCACAGCTATACGGCCCCGGCACTCGATCAAACAGGCAGCGAAGGGGCAGATTCCAGACCGAACTCGCGTCCGATATCAACGCCTGTGCGCTCTGTGATTGATATCGTTGATCGGACGTTCGTGATCGATCAACGCACGTTAGACAGCGACCAATCGCGCGCCAGTGCGTCGTCGACGCCTCTATCTCCATCACCCGCGCCTCATCCATTGGTGTACCGTGTAAGCGTCTACCTTCGGCCAATTATCCAGCGAGTGGTCCCGGCGGATGGCGTCTACACGTCACTGCTGGTTATCGAGGGTCGCGAGTTCTCTAATACTGGCATTGTGATCGGTACGTAGCCGACGCTGCTGTGAGTGAGGATTGGTCATTGTGTTGACGTTCTGGATCACTGCGTAGCCCGATATTGCTCCAAGTCGGACGCCCACGACGTCCGCACGTCGTCCGTCCGAGTTGTCTCGGCTGAGCGGATGGAGTGCGCGATGCCCGATTTCCCTAGGGGAACCGTGGTCACGATGAGCGTTGCGATGAACGGCATCGAATTCGTTGCTTGTCCAGGCGAGTTCGCAGTGTTCCAGTCCCCGCGGCTCACAGAAATCGTGCCGAACTGGATTTCAACGGCTACCAGCGTGAAGCAGGATGTGCGCTTGTGCGGGGTGAATCTGACGACGAATCTCTCCGCATCCGGTGCTGTCCAAGTGTCTTTCAAACGTGGCGACCTGAAGAAGACAGTCAAGGGCCAATGCGTGGACGGAGAGGTCTTGTGCGCAGTGCCTCGGGAGCTGATGGCAGAGAAAGGGGAAGCCGGTTCGACTGAAGATCTCGTGCTGTCACCTTCGATTTTGGTTGACGTCTGGCTGGGCGGCACACACAAAACGGTGATAGCTCTATCTGCACATGCTCAAACTCTGTGAATGCTGACGAACGGCTTGTATATCTGTAGTTCACGGGCAGTCCCTTGGAGCTCCAGCTGTATCGCAAGCTTCCAGAGATCGCGGCGGTCTCGCCTATGAATGGGCCCATTTACGGAGGCTACGCAGTCACCATCGAAGGCCGTGGGTTCATTGATACAGGTAGAATCGTGGTTCGTTTTCAAGCACTCCAGGATCCGCCATCGACTAAGAGCGACGAACCAAGCCCAAGGCCCGGAGCCGTGGCAGTGCCATCCTCATCTGACGCAACGCACTCCACAAGCTTACCTTCGACGCCTGTATTCGACACATTCGCTGATGCCAGTGCGCGATTTGTATCAGCTGAGAAGGTCGTGTGTGACGCCCCGTCATTTCCGCAAGAAGGCGTGTACAGCGTCTCGGTGGCGCTGAATGGCGTGGAGTTCAACATCGCAGCCGCGAACGAGCAGCCTGCGACGTGGTTTCTCGTCTGGCAGAACTGGCAGCGCCGGAAGCAGCTCATGGCTCAGCGTGAATCACTGGAAATGGCGGTGACCGAGAGACTTCGCGAGGCCGTGGAGAGAGCGGCGCTGCACACACCGTTGACATCGTCGAGTGTACCGGCTTCCCCAAGTAGCGCGCTGCTGTTGAGACCTCCGTCAACACCACGGACAAGCACGGTGGAGATGGCCTTTGGACGCCGAGTCCCGTCTCGATCAGGAGCGACGAGTGGAGACGACTTGACTGGAGGAGGGACGCTAGACTCACCACGGCGGCGTCAGCAGCAGCAGCGAATAGTCTTGGAGAAGATGGTCGAGGACGAGAGCCTGGAGCACGTCGAAGACCACTTCGTGGACATGCGCTTACTGCAGTGGCACCCCGCGACAACTGATGACAAGTACGTAGCGCCTCCAGATGACGTTCGATACGAAACTGACGGACGGTTCTATGTATTTTCTTGAGCAGGAGCCGATCACTACTCGCTCTGTTATCAGATCTCTTCAATTCGCCCGAGACCCAGCAGATCATGGTGCGTCGTGTGGGATTTGTGTTCCGTATGCGTGGCTCTCGTGACGCCAGCTCGGGACAGTACCGCATCGACGGGCCTGTGGTGTTCATGCAAGCTCTCAGGTTGATCTTTCCACACGCTCCCGAGAAGCATTTCGACGAGTTATGGCAGGCGCTGGATCCTTCTCAGCTTGGCTTCGTGTCCCTGTCAAGCATCACGAAGCGCCTCGTGACGGCAGATTCGCTGCGCCCACAAAGTCCCGAGCCAGGGCCGACCCACTACACTCCAAGCTACTCGGTAGTCGAGCCCAAACCGCCCGTGCCCATCATTTTGCCGCAGTCGACTGCTCCTGATCCAGAGCAAAGTGGGCTGCCGTCCGAGCTTTTCATGAACTACGACGCCTTCAAGGCCACTCGTCCACGAGTCAAAGGCGGAGTCTTCCCCAAGCGCAAGTTCACAGCCTCGTGGTGTAATCCCGTCCCAAAAGATACTCTCTTCCAGGCTGAGATGGACGAAGAAATCGAACGGACTTTTGCCGGGCAGCACTCCAAGGCGCAAAGCAGCATGATGGGCCTAGGCTCTCTCGCTACTTCCGAGACCCGACACATCACACCTCGACCTCCTGTTTCGAGCAGCGATTCCTCCGGCTTCGCTATCGGAGCTAACAGGTCGAACTGGAAGCCCAGCTTTGCGCCAGGAAGCACAGTGCTTCCTGGCATGAACAACGCTGACTCGCGGACGGACGCCGGGCGCGCTGGCAAGCGAAACGCGCTCACCGAGTCAACCACCCCGACAACGAAGCTGACATCGCCTCGGGGCGCGTCCCCGGCAACTGTGGCCAGTACTCCGTCGTCCACTATGCGTCGTTTTTCGTCGTCAAACAACGGCGCTGGGCCTCGAGGCGAGCGAAGCATTCTGCACGACGACATCGCGCCGCTGTACCTGAAGTTTCTACGCTCAAAGGAGGTGCAAAAGGGCAAAAACAACTCGCTCGAGTAGAAGTTTCAAGGCGTGGATTGCATATTTGGTATCAAAGTGTCGAGTGGAGTGTCTGCGCGTCACAAAATGCAACGAAGTCGTCGAGCGAAATGGCGCCAATGTGGTCCAGGTCAAAGTGCATGAACGCGTGGATCGCGTCCTTGTCGCTCACCACGTCACCGACGCTCGAAATGACTGCCCGGAAGTCTGGCAGTTGGAGCAGGTTACTGCCGGGACTGACGCGAGCTGCGAGATCCTGCTTCAGCTGCTGCCAGCGCGTCGGGCTCTGCTTGCAGAACAGAAGAAGACGCTTCAGCGCCGACCGCTGGTGAACTGTCATGCCCACGCGCTCGTCGTGCAGCGACGCCGGCTCCGTGGCTTCCGCGACGCGCTTGGAGGGGTCTCGGATGTCGTTCGTGAACGTGCTCGACCGCGCGAAAGGGTTGTGTGAATCGGACGTCGTCGTGCCAAAGTCCAGCCCCACGCCAGTTGCAAGTGCGTACGAGTAGCGGGTTACCGGCACTCCACCGTGCGGCTGCTGTTGCATCAGCACGTCCAGCTTGGCCTTGTCCAGACTGTCGACTTGTCCTCTCGTGAGATGCGCCACGCTGTTGTCGATCACTCGACCACCGTTGCGGCCACGCGGCACTCGGGTCGACGCGACCAAAGTCGCAGTCTCGGGGGCGTGGAATGAAGCCTTGACAGTTGACATGGCGCTGGCCTCCGCGAGTTCGCGCTGCTTCGCGTCTTGCAGTGCGGCAAGCTCCTGCTCGCGCAGCTTCTTGGCTGCTTCGATCAGTTGCGTCTCCCGAAGAGACGAGCGAGGGCCTGGCGCCACGCGGATCACGCCGTCGCCGTAGTTTGTGCTGGCCTGAACGGTCGTCTCGTAGGTCGTGCGGCCATTCTCGTCAGCATGCCGAAGCACGCGCTTGTGAGTTGACTCGGGCACATCCGGGGCTGTCTCCGGCGACGAGTGTTCTGGCGACGGCGGGCCTTTCGGCTCCGGGACTTTGCGGCGAGCGAAGCCGGTCACCGAGCGAAGCGCCTCTTCCTCGACCCAGTTGCCCACGAGCGTGCCCTTGGCGTTGTTCTTGTTGTAGCTCGCAAACATGCTCATGGTCGTCGCTGTCGTCGTTCGTGATGCCGTGGAGGCGTGG
Organism: Pythium apleroticum; assembly: GCA_023337875.1. Taxonomy (NCBI): domain Eukaryota; phylum Oomycota; class Peronosporomycetes; order Pythiales; family Pythiaceae; genus Pythium; species Pythium apleroticum. The sequence goes on along the minus strand of JAADXN010000025.1, from coordinate 51,188 downwards.
GCGGTGTGAGGTCTCCTGGGCCACAACGTCGACGATCAGAAGTGGCTGGACTCGACTCAAGCCAAAGATAAACGAAGCCACGGAGCATCCTCACGTCTCCGTCGTCGCTAAGAAAAGCCGTCCGCGGACTGAGCTGGCGCCAGAGACTTGGGCAACAAGCTGCGCGGGAAGTCATCGGCCACCTGCGTCACCAGCGCTTCGTCAACTCAGACGCCACCACAAACTCATCGTTCTGCTCATTGATCCCCAGCCTCAGCAATGACCGAGAGCACAACAGACACAGGAAAGCAGCCCCGCGTCCTGGCTGACCCGCACGCGGAATTGCCGATAAAGAACTACAAGTACGTCAAAAACTGCACGGAGCTCTACCTGTCGCAGCGCGGCATCGATGAGATCGCGCACTTTGAAGGCTTTGTGAACCTCGAGTCGCTGTGGCTCAACGACAATCGCATTGTGAGCCTGGAGGGACTGGACCAATGCTTCCGGATCAAAGAGCTCTACGCGCAGGATAACCGCATCAAGACACTCAGCGGATCGTCGTTGGTGCACTTCAAGTTTCTGCAGACGCTGCGGCTCAACAACAACCGTATCCGCGACCTGCAGGCCACGCTCGCTGTGCTGATGAAGCTCCACCACCTGGAGGACTTGGATCTGTACGGGAACCCGGTTGAGGAGGAAGACAACTACCGCCTCCACGTGATTCGTGCCGTGCCGTCGCTGCAGGTGCTGGATCGGCATGTGGTCACTGAGGAAGAGCGAGTCAAAGCGGAACGGCTCCACGATGAGCTGGCACTGGCGCTTAAACGTGGTGGTGAGCAGAAAGCCCACGCGGCTTCATCCGATCAATCTAAGGCTCACAAGATGAACCAGCGCCACGGAGACAAGCTCGTGGCTAGCGCACTTCCGCAAGTCATGTCGGGCACCGTCAAGTTGCTGTTCAAGGAAGTGGAGAACATCCAGCGAGAGACTGAGGCGGCCAAGCGCGCGGCCGTCGAGAAGGAACTGCAGCTCATGGCCGAGCAGCAGCTCCAGTTGACTTCTCCGTCCAAAGGCGCGACCACGAACCGCGTCGCGAGCTCGTCGCTTGGAGGGCTCGATGCCTGGGAACTCGCCGCGCTGGAGAAAAAGTTCAAGTCACTGGAAGACAAACCGGGGGCGGGGATCCTTCCGGACCGCATCCGCGAGCTGCTCTCGTACCTGGCGGATCAAGGCTTTGAGACCAAGTGCATGGGACGCTTGAGCTCGGAGCTGGCACCCGCTGAGGTGGTGCAGTTGCTGTTCCCAGGGGTTCCACAGATCTCATGGAAGCAATTGAAGCAAAGCTTTGAGAGGAGCCAACTGCAATGCCGGCCGCTGTCTTCAGCACAGCTCAAGCTGCACGCCACGACTTGCTTCACGCAGGCAGCCGCGATGCAAAAGCGGCTTCTGACTGGCAAACACGGAGGAGCCAGCGACGACAAGCTGTCCAAAGAGATCCACGACGTTGTGCAGCGCGCGTATCGTCTGGCGGCGCTGGCTGAGAGATCAGAGGACAGGGACAGCGAGACGAGAGGTGGCGGGAAGCCACTGGCCGACACGCTGTCGCCACTTCGATCGCGATACTACACGACCACGTTCGCTCGGGAGGAGACTGAGACCTCCAAGTTCCACGAGCTAAAGGACCAGAGCAGGCAGGTAGACACCGACCTCGCGACCAAGTACAAGTTCCAGCACAAGGTGAGTGGCGTGGCAGCCGCATGATCCATTTCTGCTGGGATGGCGATCTGACAGACAGCGTGTGCGCGGGTGGCTCTGACTAGGAATTCCAAAAGTACTTGGTCAAGAAGGCGCCGCCGACGACCACGCTCGCACGGAAACAGTTCAGTATGTGAATTCGTTCGCATCTTAAGCGATGAAGTCTTCCAGGTCTGCGAACGCGTCGTCGCCGTCTTCCTCTGCGAGGCACGAGTCGATGAAGGGGTGGCGACTGCGCAGGCGCTTGCGGCGCTTCTTGTGGATGATGGGCACGACGCCGACGAGATGGCGTTTGCTTGTCGGCACCGTGGGCTTCTGTGCCGACATGGACGACGACTTCAGCTCTGGAACCGCGTCGGCTTTGACTGCAACCGCCGTGGAAGACGCGAGATCCGACTCCACCGAGGGCAGGAACGCGCGTAGGCCTCGTTTGGCATCCACCGAGAGTGAGACCTGAAACACAACTAGCGTCAACCAACAAGAAAGAAATAGTTAGTTAGGAGGCGAATTCCACGTACGCTTGTGAGGAGCGACGTCACGAGCGTCGGCACGTCGAGAAGGAAGACGTCCAGCTTGAGGATTGTTGCGGAGAGCTACACCGTCGAAGCCCACGTTAATAAAATACGAAATGGAAAACGTCAACAGATCCTCCGACGCGGACTTACCCTTGACTTGGCCAACGCACTGACTGTCGCCTCTCGTAGCAGTGCCAGCCATGCGCGACCACGCACTGCCAGCTGCACGCTGGACTCGAAGACTCGCAGACGCTGAGCTTCCACGAGGGATGACGCTGGCGCCGCGACCGAACACGACTTGCCCAGACGCACGGCGCCTTCGAGAAGACTGAGCAGTTTGGAAAGTGCGCGCGACGACGTCCACGAAATGTCGACGGACACAAACACCGTGGAAGCCAACAGGCCGTGGATGCGCGACATCTGCACTAGCAACGCGTCGTCTTTAACTGCGACCTGCGAAATGCTGGACTTGGCGGACTTGGTAACTGTGAGCCACTGCTGCGTAGCCTGCGTGTGAATGCTCTCAACCATCGACAAGGTCGCGAACAGCGCAGCAGCCTGAGACGCTGCCGTCGCCAGCCGTGGGGGCCTTTGGTGCGTACTGAGCACCTTGGCGTGGTCCGAGAGAAGCTGCCCGCCTAGGGCGTCGTCCGCCTCCGCAGCGCTCTGCTGTTCTGTCTCCTCCTCGTCATCTTCGCTGATTTGCCGCAGCCGCTTCCGTCGGACGCGCACGTCGTCTTGTGCTTGATGCGACTTGGCCTTCACTTTGTTGTCAGCGGTCTTCGACTTCGTGCCTCTGCTGGTCCGTTTGCTGCTCTCTGCTTCGTCGGTACCTACCGTGCCGCTGCGCAGGAAGCCGCACGCGTCGAGTACTGCCGTCGCTCGATCCAGTGCTGCGGTATACTGGCCAGACAGCGAGGACGCAGTCGGAAAGCTCAGCGCCAAGAGCCCTCGCAGCAGTGGAAGCTGGTGGACGACGTGGTCACACAAAAGCGCGTAGAGGATGCCCGGAACATCTTCATCAGGCCGTTGATTGCGCTGCAACAGCCGTCGAATGAGCGCGACGCACGCGATGCGGAACTTAGAAAACCCCTCGTGATCCATCACACGCTTCAGGTTTGAGACCAGCCGCTGGACGAGAGACTTGCCATCTCGCACCACGTTTTCGGCGACCATCGCTGCGTCCAGGGCTTTTGCCAGTGCGATGGACACGCGACTGAGAAGCTCATCGGACGCTCTCGCATCAAGCGCCACCACCACACTCGTTGCGCTGTCTGGAGCCACGAGGTGGCGCATCGACTTTGGAAACTGAGACGCCAGCGTCTCCGCGTAGGTCGTAAAGACCGCCTCCGCGACGACACCGTCCTCCGAATCAGCGAAGGCGGCAGACGCGCTCGTGACGGCACTGTAGACGGCGAGGAGTGCGTCCCACTCGGCCTTGGCAGTGTTGTGCTTGGCGCGAAGAGGCCGCGGCAACGACTCGGCGTACGCGTCCAGCACAAACAGCATCGCGTCCAGCGACGCGCCGTCGCCTGTTAGCTTAGATGGCGTCTTGTGTTGGGGGCGCGTCACAGTTGAGGCCATCTCAGTCAATATCTGCGGCGCGAACGGGCGGAGAGTCCTCGCTGCGGCCTGGAGCAGTTTGGTGTCGAGAAGCTGGTCTTTCAAGGACGCGGATACGCTTGGCAGTGGAGTAGACGCAGTGAACTTCCGCCACAATCGCGCGAGGCAAAGCTGCATCTCAACCAGCTCCCACGTCTTCAACGAACGCGACGGCTCCTCGATTTGGCGGCGAAGTGTGAGATTGCAAAACGCACAACCAAGTCCCACACGAGCTGCCAACGCCCACGGGAAGCGCTTGTCCGTGACCCGTAGTTCTGCCTGGCGACTGCCTGTGCTGCGGGCACTTTTCCCACTGGAAATCCACAGGAAGAACTCTTCGCGATGCCGCAGCAGCACGCCCATCCATCGCAGGAGGTCAGAGCCCATCTGAGCGTCGTCGAGTGGCGTCTTGGACCCGTGTGATTGTCGCTCCACGAATCGCTCGATGGCAAGCAGACACGAGAACACACTCTCGAAAAGCGACCCGAGCTCGAGAGCAGCGGCCACAGAACTGTCCTGCGCGAAGAGCTGGTCCAGTGACAGCACTTCAAACCGTCGAAAGCTGCGTGAGGCGCGAGAACTTCTTCCGTCGTGCGCTTCTTCGTCGTTTGCTTCTTCCGTCTCCTCGGGCACATCGTCAAAGTCGCCGCTTTCTTCACTCGCCCGTTCGACGAAATCAGTCAGCGTTGTCGCCAGGAGGCGATGGAACTCTGCGAGCGACGCAGCGCGAAGCGCGTCCTTACGGTTGAAGACCCGTTGGAGACGCTGGAACAAGCCAATGCGCTGCTGGCTCTGCTCGATCGCGTGTTTGGTCGCTAGCACGACTTCCTCTTCCTGCTGGGCATCTAAAGCGAGACCGCTCTCCAGCCACGTGCACCACACGTCGATTGCGAGTGCTCGGTCGGCTGCATGGGGCGACGAGAGTTGTTTGCGAAGCAAAACCATCGCGAAATTGAAGAAATCTACAGTAGGGATAGACGCCACGGTTGTTAGATCAGTCATGACAAACAACAGGGCTACAGGAGAGAATGCACACCTCTGACAGTGGCGACGAGGGGCGCCATGACCTGGAAACCGGCCGCGAGCATCGTCGCCTGATGCTGGAGTTGAGACAGATGCGCTAGCGAGCTGATCCAGTCTTCTATCCGTTGGCGATAGGGCGCCACGAGGCTTGTGTGGACACCAACGAGCCGCTCGAGCTGGCGGAGGGCTCCCTACAGCAAACGATAAGTCAGTCCTCGGTGGTTCCTAGTTGATGATTCGTCGCCCAGCCTCCACTCCACAAGCGACCCACCTCCGACTTGCCCTGGACACGTGCAGACTCTAACAGGCCCTGGAGGATCTCCTCGCGAACTTCGGGGACGACACAAAAGACGTTTTCCATCGTCAAGCAGCCGATATTGTACGAGTCTCCGCGTCCGTCGTCCATCCAGAAACGAGAGACTTCGTGGAGAAGCTGCGCCTTCCACACTCGAGCGTGTGGCTGGCGGCCGCCAAACTCGATAACGGACGTGATTGCATGGCGAAAGGCCTTGTCACTCGACGTTTGCGCGCCGAGAATCACTGCAAGGAGACTTTGCGCGTTCGAAAAGACCGAGTTGGTGTCAGCAGATGCGCTCGTGAGCACGGAGCCGATGAGATGGTGGTGCAAAAGCGGCTTCGACGCTCGGATGGCGTGGAGCAGCAGCACAGCGTCGCTCGTGTCGAGCACGAGTCCTGTGTCGTTTGTGGTCGCCGTGCTCGGCTGCATGAGTGCATCGCACAACTGCCTGGCGAGCGACGGACTTTGGTGGAGGCACTACGTACGCATCACGACAGTGAGCGACTCAGGGCATCAATCGCCACGATACTAAAGCTCTCACCATTTGCACGTTGAATTCAGCCTCCTGACGGAGATGAGGGGGCAGCCGCCGCACGAGCACGCGGGCCAAGTGGATCCACGCGGCGGCCTGGGCTGCGTCCGAGCCACGAGCCGCAGCGAGCAGCAGACATTCACGTGCGAGCGGGTTGAGACTGTCTGTGGGAAGGCCTTCCGCGGTTGGTTGTGACACAAGAAGCTCTACACTCTCCTACAATGCGGACAAAACGCTTTGTGTAAGTGAGGTGGTCCATACACGCGTAACGAGCTTAAAGACTCACGTACACGCAGCTGCGCCCATCCGTCGAGCGAGACGAGCGAGCTGTGTTCACGCAGCAGCTCCAGCAGGTACGCCACGGAGCGCAGCTCCCACGGCAGCTCCAGCAGCTGCACGACGTGCTACGCCACGCACACAACACCAGTCAGTGAATGGTTCGCTCCATTCAAATGCTGAGACCGTCACCATACCTCATGAAGCACCTCCGACACGCCGCATTCTTCACCAGCGCCATTGCTGGCTCCGGCGATAGCGCTCTCTGGATGTCTCGACCCGACGTCTACGAGCAGATTGAGCAGCACGGGCACGAGCGCCAGTAACTGCGGCAGCGTCTTCTTCATGCTGCCGCTGTGGCTGTGCGTCTCGGCAGCGCTCGACGGCGGCGCCATGGCGTCACGAACGAACTTGAACACGATCTGCAAGACAACGCCGAGCTCTTTGGCGACCGCCACCGTCTCAACAACCGCATTTGCCCCCGCTGACTGGGAGACCGACGCCATGTACCCGAGACTGATCTCCGTGACCCAGCGCAGCGCCTCCATCTCGCTGGCATTGCCACGCCAGAGCGACTGGATGATGCGCGTGGCCGTGCGCTGACGCGTCGCCTGCGTGCGCAGCAGCACGTGGACCAGCGCCAGCCACTCGTGGGCATCCGTGTCGTCCTTCTTCTTGCTCTCAGCGTCCGCGAACTGGTCCAGCAGCGCGTTGAGCTGTCCACATGAAGAGCTACACAGTCAGCGGTCGTTCCAATCCAAGACCTGTACATACGCAAACAAACGGACGTCGTCGCTGTCGATCGACTGCAGATACTGCTGCACGGCGCCGGCGTCCGTGGCGCTCGCGCGGCGCAGCTCCGTCGCGTCCAGCATCCCGCCTGCAGTCTTTCTGGGCGTGTCAATAGGTTGCTGTCAGAAAGTCAGGTGGTCATTCGAACGCGGGAAGCGGGAACAAATAATTGAACCCCAGGTGGCACAAATCGCTTGAAACTTCAAAACCAAGCAGCTCAAATGGGTGCAAAATGGGATTATCGGGAATGCCGCAGGAAGATGACTACGGCCGTTCTTTCTACCAGCGCCACCCGTATGAACCAGGCTCTAAAGACCGCTGAGCAGGCGCTCGACAGCCGCGTGGACGTTGCCGCCCGTCGCTTGCAGCGCGCGGATGTTCTGCTCGCGGTTCGTGAAGCCCATGTCGCCCAGCTGCGTGAGCTGCGACGCGTACAGCTCATCAGGGTTGGCGACTGGCGCCGCGGCCGCCGAAGCGCCGAAGCCGCCAGCGCCACCACCCATCAAAGCGCTGAAGTCGAACGGGTTGGGCGTCGCCGCGGGGTTCGCGCCCGCACCAGCGCCGAGATTCATGCCCTCCATTCTGTGTCACACAAGCGGAGAGAGTGAGCACCACACAGCCAAGCCAGAAGATAGCGACAGGCACTGAAACTTACCCTGGGATGAGGCCGGACCCTCGCAGCTGATTCATCGCGCTCTGCATCTGCATCATGGCCTGCATGTTCTGCGGATTCAGCATCGACCGCAGGAAGTCCGGGTTCATCATCATCTGCCGCATCTGCGGGTTCGCGTTGAGCATGGCAGCCATCTGCGGGTTCATCTGCTCCATTTGCGACAGGAAGAGCTGCGGATTGCTCGCGATCTGCTCCAGCATAGGCTGCATCAGTGGGCTCTGCAGCAGCTGCGCCATCATCTCCGGGTTGGCGGCGCCGGCGTTGAGTCCGGCACCGAATGGATCACCCATTCCTCCCAGTCCACCGAAACCTCCGAGACCGCCAGCTCCAAACGCAGGAGGGGCAGCCCACGGATTAGCCGCAGCTCCAGTGCTGGCTCCAGTTCCTACAATCGACACGAAGCGCGTCAGATTCATGATCCAAGAGGATGTCAGTCTGCTGTATACAACCAACCTGCAGTAGGCAGTGCCCACGGGTTCGCGGGCGCCGCAGCACTGCCAGCCGTCGACGCATTCGTGCTTGCTGGCTGATTCGCATTTGCTGTGGCGCCACCGGCGACGCCCGGCATCGTAAACGACGACGTTGGGCCGCGCGCGCCACTGGCGGCCGCGTCCAGAAGCGGCTCCTGCACGTCGTGGTACATTCGTCGCAGCGCGTTGAAGCCTTCGGGGTGGCTCTCGATGTTACGCAGCGCCGTATCCTGGCTTCGCATCATTTCGCGCATAGCCGCTGGGTTGCGCATGGCCTCCATGCTCTGGCGCAACAGCTCCGGGTCGTTCATGATGTGGTTCAGCTGGGGGTTCTGCTCCAGCAACTGCTGAATCGCCGGGTTGCTCTGCATCATGGAGCGCATGATCTCCGGGTTGTTCATCACGCTCTGCATGATCGGCGAGTCCATCATCTGACGCATCATGTCGGGGTTCTGCATGAGCTGTTGCTGCATCGCCGCCATGTTTGGCGCGCCGGCGCCCATTCCGCCCATTCCGCCGAACATTCCACCGAACGGATTCGTAACAGCACCCGCATTCGCACCCCCAGCGGCCGCTGGCGGTGGTGTAAACAGCGGAAAGTTGAACGGGTTTGCAGTCACTGCAGGCGCCGCTGGGGACGCAGCCGAAGCTGGAGGAAGCGTCGCGCTGGCCGCTGGCGTCGCGGTCGCCGCCTCCGCCGGTCGCGGGTTCGCCGATCCACGCACGAAGAACAGCGTGTCTTCCGCCACGATGCCTACGAAGAATCACACGGCGCGGGTTAGTCTCTCCATCCATCTCCTCTATCCAGCGAGAGTCGCCCACCGTAGCTCTCGAGCGTCTGGTCGTCCTTGAGCACCTTGCCCTTGTGGATGAGCCGCTGCTGCGCCTCGGGCACCTCCGTCTGCGCCACCAGCGCCGTCTTGCAGGCCGCCACCGTGCTCTGCAGGTCCACGTCCACCGTGAACTTCTTGCCCGCCGTCGTCTTCACGTGCAGCGTCACCATTCTCCTCGCCCGTCGGAGCTCCTCGTGTTCCGTTCGTAGCTCTTCTCTGCTTCAAGCGCAGCAGGGAACGCAAAGCAAACCGGCACAACGGGCCGCGATGACATCACGGGTCGGGCTCATAGCAGGGAATGAATGTGGGTCGGCCCAGAACCCAGATCGAATGTGAACTGTATGCGTTTTCTCGGTGCCTTTGAATATACATTCGTCCTTGGAATATCATTTTAGGAAGGTTCCGTACTGCATTTTGGCGGGAAGAGCTCTTTCCCCTCCTGCAAACTCTGTTGGATCACAATGGCGACCAAGACGACGACGACGCCGCAGCCGACTGAGAAGGAAGCCATGCGCGCCATCGAGACGGTGGCCGAGAGCGTCTCGGAGGACGGTAGCGACAGCAGCGACGTCGACATTGAGATGCGCATCGCGATGCCAGGCGACAGAAGCGCGACGGAGAGCGACGCCGACACGGCTAGCGTGGATGAGGATGTGGGTGCGGACGCCGCGGCAGCTGCGGCGGAGCGAGCAGCCACGAAGTGCGTGCAGTGTAGTAGCCGCAAGGCGAAGAGTACGCTGGTGATGCGTTCAGTGGAGAGGATGTGGGTGATCAAAGCGCTCACTCGGCTATTTGTTTGGCTACTGTAGGCTGCGCTAACAACGCATGCAAGCGATGCTGCCTGCGCATCGGCAGTGAGTGCGCCGTGCACACCAAGGCACCAGGTGCGCGGCTTCGATGAGTTCTCCATTCCGTCATTGAGGCTGATCGTCGATACTATGCTGTTCAGCGGAACCAGTTGCACCAGTTGCAGAACCAGCGGCGCCACAACTTCGCAAGATCCGCAAGCCGGTGCTCAAGAACGAGTTCAAGGAGTCCAATATCCTGTGTATGTTCACGCCTGCGATCTGTATCTATGTATGCCCTCGTTAACCTTGTGTTCGTTGGCTCTGCAGACTACGACGAGACGGTGACGCTGTTCTGCCTGCGCGACTTTTTCCAGGCCAAGAAGCTCAGTCAGCCGCTGCTGAACGACCAGACGCGTGCGTTACGTGTGACTGCCGCTGCTCCCCCAGCCAAGAACGCGGCGGACAAGCGCGGTGGGACCGCCACCGAGCTCAAGAAGCGCGTGATGAGCGCTGTCTGGGGCGACGCCAAGCGGAGAAAGACGCCGGCGCTGTAGTGAGACCTTCGATAGACGTGAACAACGGAACGCAACCACTACATGTACTGCTGTGAAGTGTCAGTCCCGCATCCACGATGGCACTCCATCATCCTTTTCGGGCGTCGCCACTCGTTTTGGTATTGCTGACGTGGTCGAAGGAGCGGAAGCCGCTGTTGGCTGCGGTGTGGCCGATGGATTTGCCTGCTTTTTCTTCGTGAGAAAAGTCACTTCCTCCTGCAGTTGCTTGATGCGGAACTGGTATTCGCGGCAGCGCTTCCGTGCCTGCTCGACTTCTTCGCAGGCTTCTTTTTGCTTCGCCTCTAGCGTCGATTTCCCACCCTCGAGCGCTGCCACACGCATCTGCTGCTGCTTGTTCTGAGCAACAAGCTGTCCGTTTCTCGCCTTGAGCTCTTCATTTTCGCGATGCAGATGCGTGAGCTGCTTGGATAGCTGCGTTTCAGCTTGCGTGAGATCTGACTTGCGCCGCTCAGCGTCGCTCGCGCGCGAGTGGACATCTTTGAGACTCTACATCGTGCATCAGTATTGTGTCCTAAACTCTTTATCCACGGATTCCACTCACCCGTGAGAGTTGCTGCAGCTTGTCCTCTAGGGACTGCTTCTCTGACGCCAGTTGGGCACACATTCCTTCGGATTCAATGGCACGAGAGTGAGAGACATCGAGTTGCTGGATCGAGAACCAAAGTAGTCAGTCAGCACCTAAGCCAAAGGAGAACGCTACCCAATGACGACAGCCAAATCACCTGTGTGAGTTCCTGAATGAGCTCGTGGCTTCGCGAAACCGCTAGCTCCAAAGCCGCACATCGCCTCGACTCCTCGCTTACGCTGCTCGCTGTCGCACTTAGTTGGTCTTGCAGGGAAATCACCTTGCTCTCAAGACTGCTCCTTTCCGCTCGCGTCATGGAAAGCTCACGCCGCAACTCATCCATTTGCCGCTGCGTCTGCTGCTCCTTACCACGCGCCATTTCTGCGTCTCGCTCACGCTGCCGCCTGGTTTCTTGCAGCACTACTCGCTGTGCCTCCGCCTCCTCGCGAAACTACACAAGGCAGAATCGAATACATCGGTTAGCACTCACCTAATGCAAGCTATCGTCACTCTTCCTCGCACCCGACTGGCCTGCAGCTGGGCGTGCTGGGCATCCCGCTGTAGCTGCTCCACTTTGCTCGTCATCTCCACTCGCGTCCGCTGCAGTTCGCTATCCAAATCAGCAACTTGAACCTCGAACTGATGCCGCATCTCCTCGATGCCACTGTGTTGGCGTCGAAACAGCTCACACTCCTTCTCCTTCTTGGCCAGTTTGGTTGTGAGCATGTCGATCATTTCCTCCTGCACACGCTGCTCGCCTTCGTCGATGAAGCGATTCGTCAGCGCCGACAGAGGCGTGGGGCGAGCGGAGCTACTGTTGCAGTTGGATATGACTGGTGTGCCAGGAGTCACCAGGGCACGTGCGTCCTGCGGACAATAGAGTGGTTAGTGTTGCAACGCCCTCAAGTCCGTTCAGTTGTCGGCCGAGGTTGCGACGAACGGTGATGACTTTGCCCACTCGTAGACTGCTTCCGCGTGTCTCGGAGGACTTCTTTGGGAATCCATCGCCTGATGCACGGAATGATGTCACAGGTGGCAGCCCCCCACTGCCGCCGTCCGATGCCGAGCCGCGGCCAGATGAGCTGCTTGGTGCGTGGGGCTTTACTGGCATGTATCTCATCCAAAGTCACACGATTGCAGTGCAAATCGTTGCCTCTACTCAAGCCCACGTGCCGGTCGAGTCCGAAATAACTCCACGCGGACACCCCACCCCACTCATCCAGGTTATCCGCCGCTACCAACTGAACGAAAAATGACAGCTCGTTGTGACCAGAGCCAATCCAAATTGAAAAAAGCGTGCTTGTTGGGTTTCCATTGAGATACTGTTCATGGCTATCGGGATGTATTTGTGCAGAGGTTTGTGCTTCGAAGACCGCTATGCACAACTACGTGTTACTACCAGAAGTTTAGTTGCTGTGAATGTGTGACTGCCAGTACGTAGCTCGACCCGATCACATTTCTGCGACCGTCCCCCGACACGTCAGAGAGGAAGCGTTCCGCTGTTGTGCTGGCTGCCTGTGTCTTCGTCTCCCAAAGACTTGGCCTCGCACGCTCATGGAAAGCAGCAGCGAGAATTTGACGCTTTGGTTCGTGGATTGGTTGTGTGGGTTGGAAGAGGCTCAGGTAATGAGATTCCGTTCGTATAATCAACATGCAAGGCAGCCCGAAGGCCGGTACCCCTGCTGTCAGATGTCCCTATACTTTTGCTCGTCATCGCCTCTTCATATTCATACGCAAATGCAACTGGATACAGAGCCTTTCTCAGCGATCTTGGTGATTTGGATGTCGTCATCGTGAATCAAGAGTAGCAAATATTTTTGTAGCATCCTTGAAATGGCTCGCTCACACACACACGCACACACAAATGCATACACACTCAGTGGTTGTTGGGTCTCATCATACAAATGCCTCGAATACTCTTCACGAAGGGAGTCTAAGACGGGTAGGAGCACTGCAGAACGCAGTGCAATAAGCCGCTCGTCGTCCTCAGTCTCGTCATCTAAATTGTAAAATCATCTGAGGACCACCAGAAAATGCATCACGTCACGCACACACTGTCTCCGCTGCTGCTGCTGACAGTCATCGTCGTAGTCGTTGTCGTTGCTGTCGTCGATGTCGTCGCTGTCGATGGAAGTTGTAGACTGAGCTCTGTAAGCGAGCGGGTCATCGCCTGCCTGTCTTGTTACCGTCACCACCAGCGACTGGAAGCGGCGGCCTGAAACCACTGACTGGAGCCAAACAGTGTCACTCGTAAAAACGTCCTCAAATTACTGTAATTACAGGCTTGACATCCTAAGTCAGTAGTGTCCAGTAACATACAAGATCTCGGTACGGCTACCTTCCTTCAACGAACTCATCAGGGAAGGAGACTCAAGTGCGGGAAACGGGCGGCGGTGTCCGCGCGTGACGCCGCTTTCTCCGTCTCCAGGCGACGCGACGTCATGCAGAGTCAGACGTCCTGCTCTAAGCATGGATGCGCGAATCTGAGGAGGTGAGGTTTGAGGCTGTTAGCACCGTCATGGTCTGGTGCATGCAAGCTGAGACGCCATTGGGAACAGAGAAGTCGACGCGTTGGAGCTGCTCGTGGATCGGTATCAGCAGGAGCTGGTGACACACACGACGTGTTTATCATGCGGGCGAATAGCAGGGCAGTCGCTGCAGCCTGTGGAAGAGGAGCTGTTTGAACTGCAGCAGCTCAATGGGCTGCAGTGGAGTGAACCCGCGAATGGGAACATGCTTGCCACTGTTGTGCCTTTTCTCACGCGGCGCGATGGAGAGCAGTGCAGTTTTGATGACGTACGTGCACTGTTGTTAGCTTGCTTGCTAGAAGTGCGACTGATCTCTCGGTGCTGCAGGTTCGCTTACCTTCGGCCGAGTGGGTGTGGACGAGCGATTGGGTCGTCGACGTGCACAGCTACACCGACGGGAACGGCTGGACGTATGCGATGTCCGAACGCGATTTTGATGCGAGAAAAGACTGCAAGGCGTACGTTCAACTTCAAGTACTCGTAAAGAGAAAGTGGTTCACGCTGAAAGTTGCGTGCTAAGGCATAGAAATGTCGAAGAGCGAGTGCGCAGAAGGCGGTGGAAACGTCAGCGAAAGTTTATCGGCTCCAAGGACCTTCCAAGTGCGGTGGCACAGAAGCTAGCGCAAGAACGACGGCTCTATGAAATGGTGAGCAATGATGCACTGAGCTTGATCATGGGGATGTTTATACTGACTAATGCGATTCCTGCTCGCTGCAGCAAAACGCGAATGAAAAGCTCACGGAGCAGGTACTGTCAAGACACTGCACCGTGGTGGTTCTGTTGCGGTATGACTGACGCCATTATGACACGCATGTTGCAGTTGCGACGCGCGAATGACCAAATTTTGGACTACGAAGACCGACTGAGAACCTACGAAATGAAGCTGCTTGAGCTGCAGCGCGGTCAGTTGAATCGACCGCCCTCCATCCAGACGCAAATGAAGCCAGCTTCGATGCCAGCCAGTATGCCTTCGCTTTTCTCGCCCAGCAAGAGCCGCGAAGTACTCCACCAAACCGAAGCGCTGCTCAATCAGCTTCTAGGAACGACTCCTGTCCTCGACGAAGACACGCGTGAGGCGCAGCGTCGACGATCGCAGATGGTGCAGGAGTGTCAAAGCGAACTGGACGGCGCCGTGGACGAGTTCCAGCATCTCGTGCACACAATGGACGCTCGGCCGGCGTAAAAGAGGAAAATCAAAGTGGTGTGGCGTGTACTATATTGTGGAGTTCCTTAGACAAGCAGCTTGATGAAGACCTTGTCGTTCACGCCCTTGAGCAGCAGCTGGCCCTGGTAGTCGATCTTCTTGGTACGCTTCGCGGCGCGCAGCGTGCCCATGATCGCCTCGAACAAGTCTTGGCAGCGCTCGTCGTCGAAGAGCTCGCCAAAGGTGACGCCGAACGCGTCGCCTTCCTGCTTTCCCAGGCGCCGGATCTCCTCCACGAGCATGTCGACTTCCTTCTCCACCTCCATTGTCGTCGTTGCGGTTGTTGCTGTTGGGGACGAAGTGATTGATCTCCTCCCCCTTGAAGACGATGGTGTCATCGTTGTCACACGAATGTTACTCGAAATGTTGTATGAACGTCGGTGAATATTCAGCCAATCACAAGTGTTCGCGGCATTTTCAGACAAGGAGCTATTCGCGCGAAGCTGCCAAGGTGAGCTGGCTGAAGCGCGACGGCCGACGCGAATCGCGGGGCACGATGGCGGAAATGGACGACGACGAGATCTACGCATACGAGCAGGAGATGCAGGAGATGGATGAGTGGGAGGAGATGCACGCGCACGAAATGGAGGCCGCCGAGGAGGAGCTACGCGCCATGGAGGCGGCCGAGCGCGGCCCCAAGCGAGTCTCCACGACGACGCTGGCACCGCAGTTCGCAATGGACACGGATGTGAGTTCCCAAGACGTGACCGTGAATCTGGATGAGCGCTTTGCGTCCACGCAAGACCGTTTGCAGTCCGTGTTGGATCGGTGCGCCACGGCGCTGGGCGAAACTGAGAGCGAGGCGATGGGCGATACGGAGATGATGGACGCGTACGTCGCGCGCAAGGAGAAAGCTAGCACGATGGACGCCAGCACGGCGTTGTTCCTCATGTCGCGACCTCCTATCGACTCGGATTCGATGTCGATCGTGCTGCCAAGTGGCGAGCGGCGGTTCCTGCGGAAGCGAGTTCCGACGATCGAAACGAGGAGACCGGCGGCGCCAAACGTCGCAGCGAACTCGCTTCTGCCCATCGGAGAGCTCATGGAGGCACTCGAGAAGGTAGGCAAACAATCCGTGACTACAAGTGTAGGCGGAGCTGTAGTACTGACGCTTTGCGTGCTGGCTCTAGCGCCAAATTGAGGCGGCAATGAACGCCGACAAGCGGAAGGCCGAGTCGACGCGGCCTAGACCTTCGACCACGACCAAAGACAACACGCTGTGGCTCGACAAGTACAAGCCGCAGCGCTTTGTGGATTTGCTCAGTGACGAGAAGACGAACCGCGAGGTGCTCGGCTGGATCAAGCAGTGGGACGCGTACGTGTTCCCTCACAAAAAGGCCCACCAGTCGACATGGAATGAGTTCGACTCGTACGGCAGCACGAACAACAACAGCTCTTACGAGTCGTCCAACGGCAAGTGGAAGAATGGAAAGGGATTCGAGAAGGAGGAGTTCAAGGCGGATCCGACCGACGTGCGGCCGCGCGAGAAGATCATTCTGGTGTGTGGACCGCCAGGTGCTGGTAAGACAACGCTCGCGAACATCGTGGCGCGCCATGCTGGCTACAACCCGATCGAGATTAACGCCAGTGATGACCGCACGAGCGGCGTGCTCAAGAACAAGGTGAGTGTCTTACGTAGTTCACGTCTGCGGTGGGTTCCGAGCTCACTTTTGCCTGTTGAATCCGTTGCAGATCATCAGCGCGATGGAAATGCAGTCGATTTGGGGCGACAACAAGCCGAACTGCATCATTCTGGACGAAATCGACGGCGCTATGAACGGTGGCGACGGCAAATCGGCCATCGCAGCGATCCAGGAGATCGTGTCAGCGCCGCTGAACAATGCAAAGGACAAGAACGGCAAGAAGACCGGTCGCCAAGGCAACAAGCATCCGCTCACGCGTCCGCTTATCTGTATCTGTAATGACCAGTACGCATCGGTGCTGCGTCCGCTGCGAAAACTCGCGAAGATCTACGTGCTGGAAACCCCCAACTCGCAGCGTCTGGTCAGTCGACTGAAGGTAATCTGCAGGGACGAAGGCATCAAGAGCACGACTGGCGCGCTCGCGGCGTTGTGCACGAACGGCGCCAACGACATCCGTTATTGCGTGAACGCGCTCCAGTTCCAGAGCACGCAGACCAAGCACCTCACGGCCGCGGCATTGACGTCCGGTCCCATCGGGCAAAAGGACCATAGCCGCGGCGTGTTCGAGACCATGGACATGGTGTTCTACCAGTCAGCCAAGGCCAAGGCGTCTTCTACACTGACACAGGCAGTCATGGAACAGATCGACGAGGCGTCTCACGCTCTGGGCAACTTTCCGCTGCTCATCAACGCGCTGGATGAGAACCTGCCGCGCATGATCTTCAACGACCCGACCATGAGCAAGATATGCGACGCCTTCGAGTGGATGGGCATCGCTGACTCGTGGGACACGGCCATCCGCGCCGAGCAGCAGTTCTCGCTCATGCCGTACATCCCGTTTGCGGCTCGTGCCGTCCACCTGGCGTGCTGTACGAGCTCGCGTCGACGTGTCGAGTACCCAAAAACCAGCGCCGATGCGACGAAGAAACTGGAGAAGTCGCGCAACATCCTCCAGGCGTTCGCGGAGAACTCGCAGTTGCAGCCGAGCATCCGCAACAGCGCCGACGTGCTGGTGGTGGACGTGGTGCCGTGGCTGCTCGCGACGCTCACGCCTAACGTTCGCCACTTGACGGCGAATCTGCAGAGCGCAGACGAAAAGGCGATGATTCAGCGGCTGATCGAGCTCATGTCGACTCTCGGACTGTCTTTCCGACCCAAGTACATGCCCGACGGGACTGAAGACTACGCGCTGGAACCGTACGTGGTAGCTGTGGGGTTGAGCGAGGAGTCCCACGTGTGAACTTACCTGAGGTTCTGTGTTGTGTGTGAATGTTGCAGGGCCCTGAACGAAGTCGTCGAGTTCCGCGATCCTGATAACTTCCGACAAGTGACGGGACGAGCCGTGCTGCTTCCTCTCGCTGTGCGGAAGGTGGTCACGCGGGAAGTAGAGTTGGAGCAGATGCGCAAGAGCGACGCCAGCGAGCGGGCGCTGATGAACGCCAAGAACAGTCGCCTGAACGCCGCGACCGCCAAGCCCAAGCCAGCGATAGACATCACGACTGCGGCGCAGCAGTTCGTGCTGCCCGAGCTCTCAGGTGCGTCTTGGTGTTGGAGAGCAGGTCTACGACGCCAGAACGTTGTGCTCACGTTCTGTTATGATGAACAGAACAACAAGAGGCGGAGAAATTGGAGGTCATGCGCAAGCGCAATCCCTTCGCATTCGCGCATCGCGAGGCCAAGCGGAAACGCGCTGCCGACATCAAAGACCAGAGGCAGCAGCAAGACGACCAGGACTGGGCGGATGCTAACGCGGATTCCACGGGCGACACTCTGCAGAAGAAGCGCGCGGGCGTGCGCTACCGCTTCAATGAAGGCTACACGAGCGGCATCAAGACGCCAGTGTTCATGCGCGACTTCTTGTGATCCGATTGATACTGAAATGCAATTGCGAGTTGACAGACCGTCTCGCTCTCTCTCACACTCTCTCTCTCTCCGCCTTTCTCTCTACTTCTTCGCGCCGCTTTTTTTGTTCTTCTTCTTGGTCTTCTTCGTCTTGCCGCTGTCACCAGTCGACGCTGTTGTGGTGTTTGTCGGAGACAATGGAAAGCTCGAGCCCAAGCCGCTCGAGCCAAGCAAGGACGCCACGCGGGGGCTCGTGACGCCACCGGCGCCGTGCGGTTTCATTGGCCCGAGCACTTCTTGCATGGCGAAGCGCAGCAGACGCGTGATGCGCGCGAGGCTGTCGCCGCTGTTGCTCTGGAACTTGCTGGTGTGGTGCGTGAGCTCCGCCGCCGTCTTGCGGTGAGTCGTCACGCGCGTGACCACCCGCAGTGTCGGCTTCTTGGAGGCTTGACCTGATGGCGGCGTGACCACCGACGACTTGAGGAAGAAGCGCGAGCCCAGCGCATTCTCCACGAATGCGACCTTCGCGTGCTCCTCGAACGTCTCCCAGGGGAGTGCGCGCGAGGCGGAGGTGGGCGCAGCGGAGGCGGTGTGCGGCATGGCGTGGTGGCGCGATGGTGGGAAGAGAAGATCGCGGGCGGAAAGGTTGTATCAGACGAAGCCTCAGATATGCATCAGACTCACGCAGATGCCCTCGCGACTTCAAGGTCAAAAATACGACGGAAACGCATGCGGACCGTGGCTTCTAGTGATGCTGCGGCGATGGACACGACGAAGATGAAGAGAAGATCGCGAGAGAGCGGCCCGGGGGCTCCGGTTTGGCCCGTAGGAGACGTAAAGAAGGACGTGAATGGCGAGGGACCACGCGATGCGATTGAGCTCAAGTTCAACGGTGCGACTAGTGTGTGAATGGAGGGCTGCAAGTGGGAGGACGAGCTCATCAAGCAATACTTTCACAGACACATTGGAGGAAGTGTACGCTCTCAAGCGCATCCTACAGGTCTGTAAGCGTGGGCTCTAGACTACGCTCGCGTTGCTGAATGGTTTGCCGTGGTCGATTAGGAGTTCCTATCTGAGCCTCCAGTGAGAGTGGTGCCAAACCACGGAGAAGCGTCAACGGCCTTCGACGCTCGCGAGTACACCACCCCGTCTTCTCCAGCCAAGCGTCACACAGGCTTAGCGTCTCCTGACAGAGAGCCCTATCCAACTGACTTTGAACTGGATGGGTTCCACGTCCGTCCGCAAATCCGTGCGAGTCGAGGCTCCGAGCGGATGCTGCGCAACAGTCTGCACTTTGAGCCGAACTTCCAAGCTCGGATGCGTTACTACATGACCAAAAGCCAGCTGAGAAAGGCCCAGATCCAGACCGAAGTGGAGGAGAAGGCCAAGGAGCAGCTCAAGCTCGCACCAGCCATCAACCAGGTGCGTTCGCCGAGTCATGATCCCACCCGGATGAGCTTCGATGCATTGACGGCGTGGACGTGCTTCAGAGATCCAAACGCATTCATCGCAGCGTTGACCATCTACACGCGTGGAACAACGAGCGCGAGCAGAAACTGGAGAAAATGCGCGCAGCGGAGCGCGATCGAGAAGTCGAGGAGGTCACCGGGGTCCCTCACGTCTGCCACGTGTCCCGTAAACTGTGCACGACACGCACGGACGACATAGCGCACTGCAAAGTCGAAGACCGACTGCACTTGCTTGGATTAATCTACGAATATCAGCAAGAAGAGCGCAAGCTCCGTGCTGTGAGACAGGATCCCGAATTCTCCAAACCGCGACTCGCCCCGCACTCGAGTGGATTGATGCGGCGGCGAGACGAGCCCGCATACGAGCGACTACACGAGCTGGCACATAAAATCAAGCCAGAGCTCGAAGTGGAAGATTTAGCCAAGAGGCCAGTCAAGCCACGAGAAACTGTTGAGGCGGCCATCCAGCGTCTAGCTGAGATCGGTGACGAGTACCAACACAGACGGAAGGAAATGGCCGAGCAGCGTGAACGACAGCTACGGCAGATGCAGGTACGGCTCTTGTAATCACGAACTCTATTCACGTGGATGCTGATGGCTGTACGTGAATTCATGGTGGCGTAGGCATCGCAGAAGCTGAGCGACAAGAGTCGCGTGTTGGCGGAGCAGGCTCGATGCAAAGCAGCGCAAGGGCAATGCAACCACCACCGGAAATGCCAGTGCTGTCAGCAGCCAGAAAACACATTCACGAGTCCTGTTCGGCAGATCAATGCGAAGCAGGCAGCCTCCATCTACGAGCGACAAGTCCAGTGGAAGGAGAGAAACGAGCGCCGACGGCAGGAGCAGAAAGAGCTGCAGGACATTGAGGAGGACCTCACACTCATGTTCAAGAACCCAAAGTATGGTGCAGCGTGGGGTCCGCTGGATGAAGATGGTGACCTGGACGGTAAGAGCCAAACTGTGCAGAATCCCGAGCACTCAAGCACTGCGTTCTTTGAGAAGAGCGTGCGGTGGGCGAGCGAGCGAGACAAGAAACTGGAGCAGGAGCGCAAGCTCTGGGATGCGATCCAATTGCGTGATTGCACCTTCCGCCCTCAGCTCACGGTTGCACCGCCACAGGCAACCAAAGTTCCGGTGTCTCCGCGACAACTGGCCAAGCAAGGCCGAGCGAAATCATCGAAGGGCCAGCGCCCGCCGTCGCGATCGAACCTAGCGACGCCGATGCTGAGCATGGACGCGAGCGTTGTGTCCATGGACGACTGCCTAGAGGAGAGTGAAGGCGAGGAGCCAGAGCTGCGAGGCTCACGCGGGGGCTCCCGCGTGACGTTCTACGACCAAGGTCGGCAAGTGCCTCCTCCCGCCAGGAAACCCAATGCTGTGCTTCGTCGCTGTTCATAAGGAGATATGGGTACACTTTGGGCGGTTTCGTACTTATTATTGACGAATCGTCAGCTCGATTCTCCTCTTCTCGAGCTACTATTGGTTGTAATATTAATAACGAATCATCAACTCCAGAAGGTATTTTCGACCAATCATATTGTGTGAATGTCGCCTGGCCCAGTGCGCCATCCGCCCTCCTCCCGCCTTCGCGGCGTCAGAGCCAAAAGCGAGCCAGGCCCCTGTTCGTCCCCTGTCTCCCCCTCCGCTCCCCCCTCTCGTTTTGGTTCCGGAGCTGCTCTCCTCCGTTCACTTGTGAACCTGCGCTGTTCTGGTCACACGCCGCCTACCAAGCAGGCGCCGCGTGAGTCCGTCCCCAGCGCACCTTCCGGTTCCGCCCGCTCGTTCTGCAAGAGAACCGTTCCGCCATGTCGTCGGCGCAGTTCTCCTACTCGAGCGCGCGTCTGCGCCGCGTCAAGTTCTTGCAGTTCGGCGTGTTCTCGCCCGAGGAAGTGCGCGCCATGTCGGTCACGAAGCAGACGAAGGTGAACGACCGCATCATCCCCGACGGCATCACGCGGCCGGAGACGTACCTCAACGGCCACCCGGTCATCGGCGGCATCGGAGACCCGCGCATGGGCACGTGCGACTTCCGCGCGCGCTGCAAGACCTGCGACTGCACGTACAGCGGCTCGGGCGGCAAGGTCAACGACTGCCCGGGCCACTTCGGCCACATCGAGCTGGCGCGGCCCATGTTCCACCTCGGCTTCATCAAGGAGGTGCTCAAGATCCTGCGCTCGGTGTGCTTCCACTGCTCCAAGGTGCTGAGCGACGAGCGCGACCACCGCTTCCGCAGCGCCATGCGCATCAAGAACGGCAAGCGCCGCCTCAAGGCCGTGTACGAGATCTGCGGCAACAAGTCCATGTGCGAGTACGGAGAGGAGGCCGACATGGAGAAGATGCGCGAGGACCTCAACATCGGTCTCCAGGGCGGGCTCGACGACAAGAACAAGCCCAAGGAGGGCGGCCACGGCGGCTGCGGTGGGCTCCAGCCCAAGTACCGCCGCCAGGGCATCAAGATCCTCGTCGAGTTCCCCGAGCAGATGGAGGACGTGCCCGGCTCGGGCGACCGCAAGCAGAACCTGCCGGCCGCCAAGGTGCTCAGTATCTTCAAGAACATCTCGGACAAGGACTGCTTCGCGCTGGGCCTCGACCCGCGCTGGGCGCGCCCCGACTGGCTCATCCTCACGCTCATGCCCGTGCCGCCGCCGCACGTGCGCCCGTCCGTGGCGCTCGACGGCATGGCGCGCGGAGAGGACGACCTCACGCACAACCTCGCGTCCATCGTCAAGGCCAACCTCGCGCTGCTCAACTGCGTGCGCAAGGGCGAGCCGTCGCACATCATCGAGCAGTTCGAGCAGCTGCTGCAGTTCCACCTGAGCACGTTCCTGAACAACGAGCAGGCCGGCTTGCCGCAGGCCCAGCAGCGCTCGGGCAAGCCGCTCAAGACTCTGCGCCAGCGGCTGCGCGGCAAGGAAGGCCGCATCCGAGGCAACCTCATGGGCAAGCGAGTCGACTTCTCGGCGCGTACGGTCATCACGGCCGACCCGAACCTCGAGATTGACCAGGTCGGCGTGCCGCGGTCCATCGCCATGAACCTCACGGTGCCGGAGCGCGTGACGCCGTTCAACATGGCCTACATGCACCAGCTGATCTCGAACGGACCGCTGGAACACCCGGGCGCCAAGTACATCATCCGCGAGGACGGCAACCGCATCGATCTGCGCTACATCAAGAACAAGTCGGACCTCGCGCTCAAGTGCGGCTGGATCGTCGAGCGCCACCTCAAAGACGACGATCTCGTGCTGTTCAACCGTCAGCCGTCGCTCCACAAGATGTCGATCATGGCCCACCGCGTCAAGGTCTTCGACTGGTCGACGTTCCGTCTCAACTTGTCCGTGACGGCGCCGTACAACGCCGATTTCGATGGTGACGAGATGAACTTGCACGTGCCGCAGTCGCTGACGGCGCGCGCCGAGGCGCAGGAGATGATGATGGTGCACAAGGTGATCATCACGCCGCAGAGCAACCGCCCGGTCATGGGTATTGTGCAGGACTCGCTGCTGGGCGTGCAGAAGTTCACGAAGCGAGACGTGTTCTTGGATAAGGACCTCGTCATGGGGCTGCTGCTGTGGGTGCTCTCGTGGGATGGTCGCATCCCGACGCCAGCGATTTTGGTGCCGAAGAAGGGCGAGCTGGGCAAGTACCGCCCGATCTGGACGGGCAAGCAAATGTTCTCGCAAATCTTGACGTCGATTAACTTCACGGGCTTTTCGACGACCCACAACAGCAAGGAGAAGTTCGCGGCGCTTGCGCCCGTGGATTCGCGCGTGATCGTGCAGCGTGGTGAGCTGCTGGCCGGTATCATTGACAAGAAGGTCATCGGTTCGTCTGCTGGTGGTTTGGTCCACGTGATCATGTTGGAGAAGGGTCCGGAGGAGGCGCGATACTTCTTGGGAGCGACGCAGAAGCTCGTGAACAACTGGCTGGTGCACCGCAGTTTCACTGTCGGTGTCAGCGACACGATTGCCGATGTGAGCACGCTGAAGACGATCGTCGACATCATTACGCAAGCCAAGGTGCAGGTGCACGATCTCGTGCAGCAGGGACAGAAGGGCAAGCTGGAGCGTCAGCCTGGTCGTACGATGGTCGAGTCTTTCGAACAGTATGTCAACAAGGTGCTGAACACGGCACGAGATCAAGCTGGTCGTGAAGCCCAGGGCAGTTTGGACGAGACGAACAACATTAAGGCGACCGTGACGTCTGGCTCCAAGGGTTCGTTCATCAACATCTCGCAGATTATTGCCTGTGTGGGTCAGCAGAACGTTGAAGGCAAGCGTATCCCGTACGGCTTTAACCGTCGTACGCTGCCTCACTATGGCAAGGACGATCTGGGCCCAGAGAGTCGAGGCTTCGTCGAGAACTCGTACCTGAAGGGTCTGACGCCGCAGGAGTTCTTCTTCCACGCCATGGGTGGTCGTGAAGGTTTGATCGATACCGCCGTGAAGACAGCCGAGACGGGTTACATCCAGCGTCGTCTGGTGAAGGCCATGGAGTCGGTCATGACTCGCTACGATGGCACGGTGCGAAATGCTCAGGGCGAGATCCTGCAGTTCCTGTACGGTGAAGATGGTATGGACGCCGTATGGGTCGAGAAGCAACGCTTCGAGTCCCACCGTCTGAACAAGAAGGAGTTCGAGAAGAAGTACGCGTTCGACATCACCAGCGAGTACCTGGGCTGCGTGCCGAACGCACCTGACCAGTTGTTCCTGGAGCCTGACATCATCAAGGACATCCGCTCGAACCAGGAGACGCAGCAGATTCTGCGCGAAGAGCTCGAGCAGATGCAGAAGGACCGCATCAATTTGCGTGTGATTCTTGCCAGTCGAGGCCAGGGTCAGGAGTCGGATGATGGCGCCCAGGTGCCTGTGAACATTCGCCGCCTGGTGCAAAACGCGCAGCAGCTTTTCAGCATCGACATGCAGAAGCCGTCGAGCCTCCACCCACGTCGTATCATTGAGGGCGTGGCGGAGTTGTGTCAGAAGGTGATCGTCGTTCAGGGCGACGACCGTCTTTCGACCGAAGCGCAGCAGAACGCGACGTTGTTCTTCCAGATCTTGCTGCGTTCGACGCTTGCCTCCAAGTGCGTCACGCTCGAGCATCGCCTCAACGAGACTGCGTTCGAGTGGCTCATGGGTGAGATTGAGTCCAAGTTCACAAGTGCGTTGGTCGCTGCCGGTGAGATGGCCGGCGTCGTTGCCGCGCAGTCGATTGGTGAGCCCGCGACGCAGATGACATTGAACACGTTCCACTACGCCGGTGTGTCGGCGAAGAACGTGACGCTCGGTGTGCCGCGATTGAAGGAAATCATGAACATTGCAAAGGACGTGCGAACACCATCCCTGCAGATTTACCTGACCCCAGACTGCGCTCACGACGCCGACAAGGCCAAGTTTGTTCAGTCCCAGTTGGAGTACACGACTCTTGCCGACGTGACGGCGAACACTGCCATCTACTACGATCCAGACCCGATGAACACCGTCATCGAAGAAGACCAGGAGTTTGTGGCCACGTACTTCGAGATGCCAGACGAAGACACGCCCATGGCTCGCTCGCCCTGGTTGCTGCGTATCGAGCTGAACCGTGAGATGATGGCTGACAAGAAGCTGTCTATGAGTGAAATCGCGTCGCAGATCGAAGCCGAGTATGGCCAGGACCTGTCCTGTATCTTCACGGACGACAACGCCGACAAGCTTGTGCTTCGCATTCGTATCATGAGCGACGATGAAGAGAAGGTGCAGCGCTCGGCTGACAGCATCGTGGGCCAGGAAGATGACACGTTCCTCAAGCGCGTGGAGCACAACATGCTCACGCAGATGAAGCTTCGTGGTATCCCAGGTGTCAAGAAGGTGTACATTCGTGAGAACCATCCGACGACGTGGCACGATGACGTCGGATTCAAGATGACGAGTGAGTGGGTGCTCGATACGGACGGCACGAACTTGCTGGACGTGATGTGCTACCCTCAGGTCGACTCGACGCGTACGATCTCGAACGACATTGTGGAAATCATCCAAGTGCTGGGCATTGAGGCCGTGCGTCGCGCGTTGCTGAACGAGATCCGTCAAGTCATTTCGTTCGATGGTGCCTACGTCAACTACCGTCACTTGGCGTGTCTGACGGACGTCATGACGTTCCGCGGCCACTTGATGGCGATCACGCGTCACGGCATCAACCGTGACGACTCGGGTCCTCTCGTGCGATGCTCGTTCGAAGAGACCGTGGAAATTCTCATGGACGCGGCCATGTTCTCGGAAGGCGATCCGCTCACGGGTGTGTCGGAGAACATTATGCTTGGTCAGCTCGCTCCTCTGGGTACGGGCGTGATGGATTTGGTGCTCGACGCTAAGAAGCTCGCGAACGCGATTGAGTACGAAGCCTCCGAGATCCAGCAGGTGATGCGCGGTCTCGACAACGAGTGGCGCAGTCCAGACCACGGCCCAGGAACGCCAATGTCGACGCCGTTCGTGACGACTCCGGGCTTCACCTCCTCGTCGCCTTTCAGTCCAGGTGGTGGTGCGTTCTCGCCAGCCGCTGGTGCTTTCTCGCCGATGGCAAGCCCTGCGTCGCCTGGCTTCATGGCCTCGTCGCCTGGTTTCAGTATGGCTTCACCAGCGCACAGCCCGGCGTCGCCGCTGAACCCAACGTCTCCGGCCTACAGTCCGATGTCGCCTGCGTACAGCCCTACGTCTCCAGCGTACTCACCGACATCGCCAGCCTACAGTCCGACCTCGCCAGCGTACAGCCCAACGAGCCCTGCGTACAGCCCGACGTCGCCAGCGTACTCACCGACGTCTCCTGCGTACAGCCCGACGAGTCCTGCGTACAGTCCTACGTCGCCGGCGTACAGCCCGACTTCGCCCGCGTACTCACCTACTTCGCCGGCGTACAGCCCGACGTCTCCAGCGTACAGTCCGACTTCCCCGGCCTACTCGCCAACCTCCCCGGCGTATAGCCCAACGAGTCCAGCGTACTCGCCAACTTCGCCAGCGTACAGTCCGACATCGCCTGCCTACAGCCCGACCAGTCCAGCGTACAGCCCGACGTCGCCGGCTTACAGCCCAACAAGCCCAGCATACTCGCCGACGTCTCCGGCTTACAGCCCAACTTCGCCAGCTTACTCTCCGACGTCGCCTGCGTACTCGCCTACTTCGCCTGCGTACAGTCCAACGAGCCCGGCGTACTCGCCAACGTCACCAGCCTACAGTCCGACTTCGCCAGCGTACTCGCCGACGTCGCCGGCCTACTCGCCGACATCTCCAGCCTACTCGCCAACGTCACCGGCGTACAGTCCGACGTCTCCTGCGTACAGTCCGGCGTCGCCGGAGTACAACCCGACGGAGGGCGGCTACAACCCGCAGGCGAGCGGCTACAGCCCAACGGAGGACGAGTCGAAGGACTAGAAGCGAGTTTGAAAACTGGAAATGTTTATTAGCGCGAAAACGAAGGCGGGAGTGAGCGTCGCGTGCGTGGGTCTGGTCGTGGGCGGGTGGGAAGACGACGAGCCGCAGAGGCGACGGGCACTTCAGCTCATGATATCAAAACAAAAGCAACAGAATACACTTACGAGTCTCCTAGCCACTGCCTCATTCTCTTCTCAATTTTCCTAGTTCTGTGTGTCTGCTCATTCGTTGAGCGCGATGACGATCATGAGTCCGATGCCCACGCACATGGCCACGCCTTCCTTGAGCGACTGCGCCAGCGAGCAGTCCTCCAGCAGCTCCGGCATGACGCTCGCGCACGCGATGTAGATGAAGCCGCCGGCCGTGAAGGGCGAGATCCAGGCCGAGCTCGAGTCGCCGGCGCCCTCGATGAGCAGGCCGATGACCGTGCCGACCATGGCGCCGACGGCCGTGAGCAGCTGCGTGAGCATGGCCTCGCGCCGCGTGAAGCCCGACTGGATGAGGATGGCGAAGTCGCCAATCTCGTGCGGCAGCTCGTGCAGTAGCATCGCGACCGTCGTCTGCCAGCCGCTGCCTCGCAGGAACGTGGCGCCAATGGCCAGGCCGTCCGTGAAGTTGTGCGTGAAGTCAGCCGCCAGGTTCAGGTACCCAGCAGCCGCGATCTGCTTGGGCTGCTTGGACTTTTCGTCGTCGTTGACGCTGTGGCTCTTGTCCGCTTCGTCATCGCTGAGCGTCTTGCCGGCCACGCCACGCTTACGCGCGTTGGCACTCGCGTCTGTCTTGCTCGCCGCCGCGATGCCGTGGCTGTGTGAGTGGCCGTGACTGTGGCCGTGACTGTGGCCGTGACTGTGGCCGTGGCCGTCACCACCACCGCCAGTCTGCGCACGCACGAATTTCTCCAGCATGAGAAATGTCATCATGCCCGCGATGCAGTACAGCCACACGGCCAGGTCCTGCACGCTGTGGGCGTGCCCCTCGTGGCCATGGTCGTGGTCATGGTGGTCGTGGTCATGGTGGTCGTGACCGCCGCTCGGCATGGAGTGCGGCAACAAGTGCAGCAGCGCGTCGCCCAGCAGTCCGCCAGCCGCGAAGCTCAGGAACACGCGCAGCAGTGGCTTCTGGGCCTCCTGGTTGCCCAGCCCCAGCGGCACGAACAGCAGCACGACAACCGGCGCAGCGCCGACGAGCGCCGTCGCGAACAGCGCTTCCATCCACACCTTGGGGGAGAAGCGGTCGATCTGCCCACGGCTCGAGGCCTTGGTTGCGCCGTTGCCGTGGGCGTGGTCGTGGTGGTGGCCATCGTGGTCATGGTGCGCGACGTCGTGGCCGTCGTGATCGTGGTCGTGGTCGTTGGCGCCGTGGCCGTGAGCGCCTTCCTTCGTCGCCACCTCCTGGGCCTTGCGCCGCGCGGCCTCCTCGTGCGCATGGTCGTGGTCGTGGCCATGCCCTTCGTGATCATGCTCGTGATCGTGGCCGTGATGGTCGTGGTCATGGTCGTGGTGGTGGCCGTGGTCTCCCTTGGCGGCCGTGAGCGTCGCGGGCGTGCCGTGCGGCTTGTGCGGAGCCTTCGTGGGCGCGTGACCAGCAGCCGTGGCGACTAGCAGCGCCGCCACCACCAGCAGCGTGCGGCTGAGCTTCATCCTGCGCGTGTGCGTGCTGCGTGTGCTGCCGGACTCGGAGGATCCCCGCGCTTTCGTCCGCTCCGGTTGACACGTCGTCACTTGGGACCGTGTCAGTGGGGAGCTCATCTCACGCGAGAAGATTCACTGACTCAGACTCAGACAGAAAGACAGAGGGGACTCAGATTCACGGTACGCTGGTTACGTTTGCGGATGGAAGTAACCACATCCACCACGTTCAACTAAAACAGTACACAGGGATGAGCAATGCAGAGAACGAGAAAATTGGTAGGAGATTCACTCGATATTGCGCAATTAAATATTGTGGGGGACTCGCACAGTGCCAATGCGTGTGGCGCACAAAGAAACAATCAAACAACTCTACAGCGTGGCCATGCGTTGGGGTCCATGGCCCAGTTGGAACTGAATCACGTCGTCGAAGAGGCTCGGGTGGTGGTTCAGCGGATGCATCGCGTGCAGATCGTCGTACATCTGCGGGTGCAGTGGGTTGTGAGGGAAGGTGGCGGAGCCTGGCACATGATGCTGGTAGTGGCCGTGGTGCGAGACGTGGTGGTGCGGGCCACTCGGCTCGTGGACACTGGCCTGACTGAAGCTGTACTGAAGGTTGGCGATGGAAGGCTGCGAGGCCGACGCGTAGCTGTACGCCGGCTGAGGTGGAGGCGCCTGGCCTGATAGGTTGGCGTATGAAGTAAGAGGCACGTGAGTCGCCTGCGAGTAGAGCGCTTGCTGGTCGTTGACAACCATGGGGTTGGACACGGAGGCCGGCGAGTGCGATTCGTTCGGGTTGTGGAGGATACTCAGCGAGCCGTTGGAGTACTGGTGGTGCTGGTGGTGGTGGCTGTAGCCGTGGTGGTCCACGTGGTGGCCGCCGTTCATCATCATGGCGCCGTGGTGGTGGTTCTTCATGTGCCGCGTGAGGTTTCCGGCCGTGCTGAACGACTTACCACAACCAGGGGCCTTGCACATGTGGGTCTTGCCACCCAAGTGAATCTTGAGGTGCTGCTGGAGCTTGATCTCGTTTGGGAACGAGCGCTTGCAGCCGTCGATGGAGCACTCGAAGGGCTTGATGGACGCATGGAGGCGCTTGTGGCGCGCGAGGTTGCCCGATGTGCTGAAGCGCTTGCCGCACGTGACAACAGGACACACGTACGGCTTCTCGCCCGTGTGGGTCTTCATATGCTCGCTGAGCGTGAACTTGCGGTTGAAGCGGCGGCCGCAGCCAGGCTCGTGGCACATGAACGGCCGGTCCGAGTCTTTGTTGGAGGGCGAGCGCGCGTCCATGGTCGCGACCTTGGCGGTGGGCGTCGTGGGCACGCCGGCATCCATCCCGGAGCTTCCGTAGCCATGGTCAAGTGGTTCTTGCTTGGGTAGGTGGCCGAGCAGCTCCATCGTGACTGATTGATGGATCGGACGGTTGATGTTCCAGCAGCACTGGTCAATTCGGTGATTGGGATTTGACGAGATGGGAGGAGGGGATCCTCACTTCAAATCGTCTGGCTGATAACAGGCACAGGGGTAACTGCACAGCAGATCGGAAAGTGACCACCTCCTTGCAGGCGGCAAACAGCGAACGGAGCCTCCACCCCCAAGCAAGCGGGGGACTGCTGAGGGGAGGCGGGCGAGCGGAGGGGAGCCGAGGGGAGGGAGGCAACGGAGGACCTATGCTGCGCGGCGATTGCGAGCACAGACAAGCGGCAGCTGCTCACAAAGTCGACAGGGCAGGGCGGGCGGGATGGTGTCACTTCTCCCCGTCCCCTCTTGAAGGCTTCGAGGTTGCGGTGGATGACTGTGGCTCGCTGTCAACCGATGCGCAGGCGCATGCTCATGCCAGCATGTGATGGCGTGGACGGATCGAAACGCCTTCGGGGTGATGGGCGCGGATCCCGCGCACGGCTCTGCACGGCTTTCACACTCAACATGCGTCGCTTGGCGCGGATCCCTCAGCCCGTGGTCATCTTCGCTGTAAGCCACGCTTGCTGATTGAGAGTGGACACAGTGACGGTGGCTATCTGGAATCTCGCCCCTCGAGTCGAGTCTGCAACATAAGCCCCAGAGAGCCGGCACGGCGAGCCGCGGCTGCTGGCGCCGAACAGCGACAGAGACAAGGCGTGGCACAAACCGCCACCTGGTGATTTTGCTCGTTTACGCTCCCAACTCCAAACTCAACTCTCCTTTGGAACAGGAAGCAGTGAAACGAAAGCGTCGGCGTGACATCGAGGATTTCAGAGGAGAACGACTTCACAAAACAGTTCTCATCACGTTGCTCAAGTCTGTTCTTTCAGTACATTGAGATTGAAATTTGTGAACTTCCATGGAGAATTTGAAAAGCCCCTGCACTCCATTCCATGCTCGGGTAACGACCAACGAAAATTTGCTTGGAGCGCTTCCAGCGGCGGTTTCCCTGGATCCGCACTGCGGGTTCAGCATCCCCATCGGATACAGTATGTGCAAGCGACTGGAGCGTACTGTAAGTTGAAAAATTCTGACGACTGGGCAGCCATTTTTGGACGAGCGCATCCTTCCGCGAACTGCAAGCGCGCCAAGCACCCTTATCTGCAGATCCCGATCCCATTCTGGTCTTGGGAAGCTGAAGCGGCAGCAAATTGCTGTATCATTCATGACTTCAGGATCGAGCAGCTCCGTGCCAGTCAGAGGCTCGCCATCCAGGTTGAAAATTGACCAAAGTTTGCTGAGTCAGTGCTCTCGACGGTGGGACCATCCAGACAACCATAGGCGAGAACAGCGGGATGCGCGCGGCTCACACTCGCAAGTGGCACTGTCACGAATCATGATGACTTCAAAATGGCAGCTTCAATGCGCCCACGAAGCCGTACTGTACTCAACCGAGGCCATCCCCCGCTTAGTACAGTTGGTTGGAAGCACACAGCAGACTCAACTCCACTGTGTTGCTGACACGCTCGTTTGGAGAAGAAAGACCCTTCAGTCAGACTCTGAAGTTCAGAAGCCCAACGAGAAGCGCAACGCCCCCACATCCTGGTATCGCATCAGGCATATCCGGATACCGTCCCACAATGCATTGGCGAGGCGTGGCTCCCTCTTTACGAACAGATCGACCGGCAATGGATCGGCCGCTGCCAGCGGCCCGCTGGCACAGTTACTGTAGATAAACTTCAGATTACTATTTGAGAGAGCGGACAGCACGGTCCTGTGGTCACGTGTGACCACACTACTGTACCTACAGTGGACAAGCACTCAAGAGGTCACAAGAGGTTGAATACATGGTCGTCGACAGCACTGCGACCCGAAAGAAGACAAGCGCTCATGACTCGCGGGATGCACCCTCGCGTCGCTCAAGTTGAACATCGCGCTAGGGAAATTTTGGCGTCTCGGTGCATCCCCGCCACTTTGGCGCGCTGCGTGGTACGCCACAGTAGCAACTTGCCGTACAGCGCATGACGTGATAGGGTCCAATTTTTCCGGGAATCCCCGCCGTCTCCCCGAAAATTGGAGCGGCCGATTTTCCTCGAAGCCATGGTGTTGGCACTTCGGAAAACTCCAACGCAGTCTCTGTGACGACCCGCCCCTCATTCGCCGCTGGATGAAACGCAAGCCTGGATTCACAGTCTCCACTTTGCGCAAGGTCGGAGCATCAGCGGGCAACACGGCTCTGTTGAGACGATGAGTGAGCCGCGGGGGCGACTGACCTGGCGACGTCACTGCATTAGCAACAGGGCCAGCGCACGCCAGAGGCGCCTCCAACTTGATGACCAACGCTGGCCTACAGAAATGGGGGCGAGCTGAGAACTTTTGGGGGTCCTCTGTACCGTACCGTACTCGTGTACGTGGCTGGCATCTGCCCAAAGCTAGCTGCTCATCGATCGCCGGACACTCCGTCGGCGTCCTTTCGTGTGCAAAGAGACTTTCACACCGAGTTGCACTGGACGATAGTACTAGATGAGAACCGGTCGTCGAAAATTCCTTGCGCATACCGTACAGTACTGTAAAGCGCAGGAGGCAACCCCCTGATTACAGACAACACCAAGCGACTGCAGAGATCATCCTTCACCCTCACAGATAGAGTCGGAGAATTCTCGCATCGAGTGAAGGAAGGACGTGAAGTGGTGCGCGAGAGTGGAGTGTGACGCAGCTTCTTTTTTCTTGAATGCGTCCGCCCATCCCTTCCGAATCATTTCGGCTTTCCTCGGATGTCTGTCACTGTTCTCCGTCCCGATATCCCACGCCCCAGCTCCGCTGCCCTCGAAGGAGGAGGGTCCCGGCCTGGCACTCCCAGTGGAAGGAGGACTCCGCTGTCTTCAGCCCGGAAGCAGCTTTCGTTGTGCCATGCAGCTCTTCCTTAGGACCCAAAGCCCCGCTCTCGTGACCTCCACACACAAACGCCGTAAGCTGGAGCCTGGAGATGAAAATCCAGATGAGTGAACTCATGCGAGGTGGACATGGATGCTCTTTGGTGAAGCGGCTACTGACTGAGACCGGCTTTGAGATGGCTGCGTGGAGGATGACTACGTGTCGTGTTGTTTGCTGAAGAGGGGAATCACCAAGACGGCATGCCGCAATGGAATCGATGTGTGGACATGCCGGACGCGTGAGAGCAGTGTCGCTTACCAGCGAGAAACGATGCGAGTCGGAGAGAAGCCACGACGCAAGACACCACAGCGCGGTTTGTATGCTGTGAGAGAATGGAGCGAAGGAAGGGGTCACCATGTATCGAGCCTGCTCCACTGATTTCTGTGACAGACAGAGAGGGAGGAGGTCGTGTGCATACTGTAGGAAGGAGTCACCGGAATGCGGGGCCGACGACCGTCTTCTCTCGCTTCTTCTGCAAATCCTCTCCTCGAGCCTGACTGAGCAGATCCACGGTGCAGGTTCGGTGCCCTTCAAGGGTGTGAACCTGGAACTTCGGCATGCTCACTCTCTAGCGATACTAGAAGCAAGAGCGGACGCCTCCAACGCCACGCTGCTGGGTTTGGCTCTAGCAATCGTTGGCAATATGGTGGTGGCACTGCGCACCATTATTGTCGATGCAAGAGGGCGAGTTGAGGCACTTCATGTACTGATACTGTGTGACTCCGACGTAACCGAAGGTTACACGCCGAGACGCGGCAAGCGACAGGGAGATCGAGCTGATTATGACCATGATTGAAGCCATTTCATTCGCTAAAATTGGTCTGGACCGCTATGATTGGCTGATAAGGTGTCGGCAGTGATCCTGATGATGATGGCTACAGTCCGACCGACCCACTCGGTCTGAACGGATCCGCCGACCACCGCCCAGCGGCTCCATCTCCATGTCGCTCGACGAACTCCACGCGCCGGCGGCTCACTCCGCAATCGCCACGACTACGCGCAGGCGACTTCGCTCACGACCACGACCACCATGGCGACGCCCAGGAAGGCCGACGACGACCACTTCATCCAGGTGGAGACGCCCGTGGCAGGCGACGCGCCGCGGCTCACGCTCGAGTGGCAGCACGTGGACCTGAGCGTGTCTGTCAAGAACTCCCAGACCAAGCAGCTGGAGCAGAAGCAGATCCTGAGCGGCGTCAGCGGCCGCGCGCAGCCGGGCGAGCTGCTGGTGATCATGGGTCCGTCGGGCGCCGGCAAGAGCTCGCTGCTCGACTGCATCGCCGGCCGCAACCACGCGATCACGGGCGGCCACATCACCGTCAACGGCGCGCCCTGGACCAAGCAGCTCAAGCGGTGCGCGGCCTACGTGATGCAAGACGATCTGTTCTACGCGACCATCACGGTCCGCGAGCACCTCATCTTCCAGGCGCGGCTGCGCATGGGCAAGAAGTACTCGGCGGAGCAGTACACGGCGCGCGTGGACGAGGTCATGGAGGAGCTGGGGCTCACCAAGTGCCGCGACACGTTCATCGGCGGCACGCTGCTCCGCGGCATCTCGGGCGGGGAGCGCAAGCGCCTGTCGTTCGCCACCGAGATCCTCACGAACCCGTCGCTGCTGTTCGTGGACGAGCCCACGTCCGGACTGGACAGCTACATGGCCGAGACCGTCGTGCTGCAGCTCCAGCAGCTCGCACAGGAAGGCCGCACAGTCGTTGTGACGATCCACCAGCCGTCCTCCGAGCTGTACAAGCTCTTCGATACGCTGTATCTGCTGGCCGACGGCGCGACGGTGTACCACGGCAAGGCGGCGGACGCGGTTGCGTACTTTGCAAACCTGGGCTTCCAGTGCCCGGGCTTCGTGAACCCGTCCGACTTCTTCATGCGCCAGCTCGTGGTGCTGGACAAAGAGAAAGACGAGGCAGGAGTCCAGCGAGTGCAGACACTCAAGGACGCGTGGGCGGCCAAGTCGCAGCCAGCCAGTCGCGACAATGTGGGCGGCGTTGTGGCGGCGACGGACGGCGCGAGTGACACCTCCTACGAGGACATGCGGCTTGGACCCGTGGGCCAAATGGCTGTGCTCATGCAGCGCAATTTCATCCGCCTCGTGCGCGACCGCATTGCGTTCCGCGTGAGCATCTTCCAGTCGCTCTTCCTCTCGCTCATCTTCGGACTCATTTACCTGCAGCTGGAATTGGACCAGAAGGGCGTCCAGAACTTCGCCGGTGCGTTCTTCGTGATCGTCGTCAACCAGACCTTCGCGTCCGCGAGTCCACTGTTCGTGGCGATCCCAACGGAGCTGCCGATGATCTTGCGTGAGTACCGCGCCGGACTGTACCGTCTCATCGTGTGGTTCATCTCCAAGAACCTCAGCGAGCTGCCCGTGCAGATCCTCATGCCCATCGTGTTCTTCCTTCCCATGTACTTTCTCATCGGCATCGGCCACGGCGTCTCCACGTACTTGGCACTGCAGCTCATGGTCGTGCTGCTCAACTTCTCGGCCGTGGGTCTCGGCTACATGGTCTCGTGTATCGCACGCCGTGTCGAAATCGCGCCGATCGTTGGCATCATCACGCTGCTGCCGTTCATGCTCTTCGGCGGCCTCTTCCTCAACTCGGACGACACGCCAAAGTACTTCATCTGGATGCAGTACATCTCTCCGATCAAGTACGGCTTCGAAGGCTTCATGAAGATCTTCTGGCACAAGGTTGACTCGCTGCCCTGCGTCGACGGCAAGCCGTGTCTCGCGACCAACGGCGACGGTGTGCTGGAGTACTACAGCATCGACTCCTTCGGTGGCTCAGCCGTGGGCGACGCGTGCATCCTCATCGTGCTTGGGCTGTCCTTCCGCTTCATCGGACTTGCAGCGCTCTGGTGGAATGTCCGCGGCCAGGCCAAGTGATCGAGTCCACGGTTGAGATCGCCGTAGTGTTTCGCGAGTGAGTGACTGGTTCTCTTTGCATGTTTTCAGGATCAATGGCCACAGAATTCATATTGTCTGACTTCTTACCAGCGTCGAACGGTCACTGGAATGCACGGAGCTCGTTCTCGAGCTCGTCCAGCCCGTCGCTGTCGTATGATGACGCGACTGAGCGCCGGGATGACAACCTTGTTGATGTGGACGGAACGGCTGAGGCGGCGATCGGAGGAGGCTTCTGCATCGAGGCTACTCGTTCCCCTTGCTGCACAGTTGGTTTTGCTGTCGTCTTGGGCTGGCGCGGCTTCCGCGTTGGTTTAGGCTTTTGAATCAGCTTCTCAGCTGTCGGTGGCACTGCAGCAGAAGCCACCACAGTCTTCACTTTCGCTACCGTCGTTGACGCTCGTTTCCGTGGCTCCTTGGACTTCGACGTAGCATTCGAAGTCTTCGCCTTCGCGTTCGCTTTGGGTTTCTTCACGAGCTCCGTCGCCACGGCTACCTGGGCCGTTTTAGCCAGTTCAGCTTGCAGCTCTTTCAGGTCCTCGTCACTCTCGGTCACCTCAGACAGTTCCGACATCGAGCGAAGCTGTAGTCGGCTGGCGGTTTTCGCTCTAGAACTCGTTTGTTTGTTCAGAGCCATCGTAGTTCTTTCGGCAGCCGTCAGTGTTGGGGTCGCTGCTAACTCTGCCTGGAGCGCAGCGAGTTCCGCGTCACTCTCCGTCATCGCAGACGAGGCGTCAGAGAGACGACGGCTGCGTCTCGTGGGCAGCGTTTGCGCTGGGACAGTCGTCGTCGGAGTGCCATTAACACTGGAAGACGTCGTCGCGAGCCTTTTGGCAGGTGGAGCACTCGGCGTGGATGATGCCATAGCATGCCTTTTCCGCGAAGGTACTGGTAGCCGTGTGGCTGGTGGCAGCACAAGTGAGGCACTCACACTTGCATCAAGTTCTTGCTGCAGAAGATTCAACTCGTCCACGCTGCTCACGTCTGAGAATCGAGAAGAGCGCCTCGGCTGAGCACGAGGTGGACGGCTCGCTGGCTGTTGCCGCACTGGAGCATGTGGTCCTTTCGCTTGGGTAGCCGCTTGCTGGTGCTTGTGATTTCGAGGTCGTGGAGCCGGTTGCTCTGCAATCACGTGCGGATCTTGTCCTAGCTCTGCCTCTAGTTCCGCCAATCCGTCGCTTTCTTGACCACTGGATACGATTGAAAAAGCTCGCTTCCTAGTCACACCAGTCGGTGCTCGTGCTACCGCTGGGATAGGAACATCACTTCGGCTCGCTGATGCGCTCGCGCGGGGGACTTGAGTAGCGGCGGCGTCGCGACTAAGCTCTGCCTCAAGCTCATCGAGGCCGTCGGTTTCTTCGCCTGTGGATACAATCGACATCGCACGACTCCTTGTCATGCGTGGCACTCGCGTAGCAATAGATTCCGTCGCTGTGGTGTCTGTCCGCTTCGTTAGTATGCCTCCTGGCCGTGTTTCTCGCGTTAGCTCCGCCTCGAGTTCCTCCAGTCCGTCGCTTTCTTCTGCTGTGGATGCGATCGACATCGCTCGGCTTCTCGTCGCGCGCGGCACAATGGACCGAGATGGTGGCACTCCGACTGGCTTCGTAGGTGGCCGGGTGTCACGCTCCAGTTCTGCTTCCAGTTCTGCCAACCCATCGCTTTCCGTGTCTACGGACAGCACGGACGGCACTCGAGCTCGCGAACGCGCTGGGGGTGTTCTTGCCGAGGGCGCGGCTCTCTTCGGAGCTGATGAACGCGTGATCGCTGGGACTGTGCCACCCGCCACATCTCGTGCCAATTCAGCCTCCAGTTCGTCGAGGCCATCACTTTCTTGTCCACTCGAAGCGACTACACTCGCCCTCGTCGGCTGAGAGACTGTTGCAGCGTCATTCGACTTGCGCTGCGCTGTCGGCGGCCGCCTTTGCGTCGCTGTAGATCTCCGTGACGCTGGTGGCTTGGCATTCAGCGTGGTCAAAGCACCGGCCTCTTCTCGTTCGAGCTCTTGTTCAAGGGCTAGGAGTGCTGCATCGACGTCATCCGTCGTTTCTTGATCGTCAGCGAACATCGGTGCTTGGCCTTGGCTAGGACGGCGTCTTCTCACGATTCCGTCGCTCGGATTGTGGTGATCCGCTGCATTGACGCTGCTTGGGAACAGCGACTGCCGCAGTCGAGTTACCCACAGCTCGTGCTCCGTCGCTTTCTGATCACCCCAGAGACCTGCTTCCTGTAAGAAGCTGCTTCCGCTCCCACTGGTGGTGCCGTTCGCCACTTCGCTCGGACGGGTCTTGCGCAGAAACGTTGGCGTTGCACGCCCTCGTCCTCGGCCCCTGTTCGCCCCACCACCTCTGCCGCCTTGGCTTGTTGCTGCCGTCACACTTGAGCTCGTCGCGTCGACCGCACTCGTCTCCAAGTGCGCGAGCTGTTTCAGTGCCGAATTATACTGCGCACTCAGTGCCTCCAGTCGCAAAACCACATCTTCCATCGCTTCCTCTCGTCGCGGTGGCAGCGCGAGTGGCGCTGTCGGAGTCGGACCCACCGTGCCAACCGCAGGCCGCTGTCGAGACCGCGGCTTCAGTCGAAATTCGGTGACGGCACCGCCGAGGCACTTGAGAAAGGCGTCCTCTTCGTGCTCCAGTCGCCGGAGCATGGCCAGCGCCTCACGCGCCGCATCCGCAAATCGCGGCACAGTGAGGCGCAGCGTGAGCAGTGCGCTGAGCTGCGTGAGCGTCTGCCACGCGACGACATCCACCGCGATCTTGATCTTGGGCTCGCTCACTTGCACGCAGAAGGCACAGTAAAGCGCGAACCAGAAGCCGATCACCTTCCAGACCGACGCATCGTCCTCCTGTGTTGGCGTGTGCACCGCGTCTTCCAGCAGCTCTGTTACCATAGCCACGTTAGCACGACAAGCACATCGCTCCAGCCACACCAATAAGCCTTTAACGTACCCAGCGCGACCTGAAGAATGGCGTGGTGAGTGTCGCTGGGCGTGCTGTCCCAGAACTCGACCTGGAACACCGCGCTGAGCCGGTGCTCAAGCCACAGCGCCTTGAACGTCGTGAAGCAGCGCGTATCACTGGACTAGCACGCCACACGAACACATTGTATCAGCCATCATGTAGCCGCGTATCACTCGCCACGGACAGAACTCACCTGCGCCTGGAACGCAGCCACCAATTCAGTGATCTCGGCTGCCACACACGTGAGGAACTCCTGGAGCGCCTGAGCGCGCGTGCAGCAGTTGCGGCCTGACGCGACGCCCACATCTCCGCTACCGCCGTCGTCGCTGTCGTCAGTCGTCGCTGCGGACGCGGGAGGCGTCTGCTGCCGACGAGGCTGGCCGATGCCGCGAGGACGAGCCGCCACCGTGCGAGGTCTTCCCAGCGGCGGCCTCCGTGCTGCGGAAGACGGCGTTGCGGCCGCGACCACTGGCGTGGACACCTCTGTAGACGCAGTAGCGTCAGGCTTGAGCGCCCGTGGAGGAGCAGGGGGCGCGCTGGCGCCAGCAGACGTCGCCGGCGACGGCGTGCATGCTGCCGTTGCCGTCTCGTCCATTTGGTGGATGGCGCGAACTGTAAAACAGTCTGAAAAAGGCAAATTTACGATAAACACAGCGGAGCTGTTCCTAAATTACGGTGTTTTGTCTGAATTTTACCAAGTTGAAGCTCCTAAATCACGTCCGTCAGGCTGGCGCGCAGTCGGCGTCCTCGTCGTCATCGTCGAAGAACACGAACTGGCCGTACTCGGAGGCCTGGCGGCTGAGCGACACGCGGCGCTTGTTCTCCAGCAGCTCCACGATGGCTTCGCCCGTCGACAGGCGAACGGCCACGACTGCGAACAGCGCCAGCGCGAGGAACGAGTAGGCTGTGAACGTCCAGGGCAGCGACGACACGCACGCCCTGGGCTGACTTATCGTCGCGGCGTCCCCTGCATTGATGAAGCAGTTGGGTGTGTGCGTCTCAGGCAGCACTTGCATCAGCGCCAACGCCAGGAACGGCCCGACCGCCTGGCCCAAGTAGATCGCGGCTGAAAAGAGCCCGATGACCAGGTTGAAAGCCTGGGAGCCCGACGTGGCGACGCTCATGAGCGTCAGAGGGAGCCCTGGCGCGATGGCAAGCGCAGCGCCGCAGCCGATGAACACCAGCGCGAGATACTGCGTGGCACACAAACGGTTGTAGTCGTGGAAGAAAGCGTTCATGAAAGGTGGCGGGCCGAGGAAGAAGAAGCCGACTGCCAGCTGGAGTAAGCCGAAGAGGATCACTTGCTTGCAGCCACAGTTGCGGCTCAGCCAAATGTACACGACGCCGCCGAGAAAGTAGACGAACGAGCTCAGTGCGAAGCCGAAGCCGACAGCGACGTGCTGGGCACCGAGTACAGTCTGCAAATGTGAGCCGAGGTACGGGTCGATGAAGCCGAA
Source organism: Pythium apleroticum (assembly GCA_023337875.1). Classification (NCBI taxonomy): domain Eukaryota; phylum Oomycota; class Peronosporomycetes; order Pythiales; family Pythiaceae; genus Pythium; species Pythium apleroticum. The sequence goes on along the minus strand of JAADXN010000025.1, from coordinate 11,125 downwards.
CGACGCCATTGCGAACACTGTCAGCACAAGACACAGCCAGCATGTGGGAGTGAGCACGTCGCGGAAGCCGACGCTGCTTTCTTTAACTGCAGCCTGGTACAGGGACGACCTCAGGTTGTTCGCGCGCGAGTACAATCCATCAGGTAGCGAGTACTCAATGAAGACGAACGGCACGACCATCACCACGACGAGCTGCGCCACGCCCGATGCAAGAAACGGGATCTTGAAGCCGTAGTACTGGAAGAGAAGGCTACCCAGAGGCGGCGCAGAGACAAATGCCGCGGCGACGATGAACTCCTGGATGACGAGGATCTGGCCGATGTTTGTCGAGAACTCTTCCGTGATCATGGAGAACGCACCGACAACTGGAATGGGCATCACGTATACAGCGTTAGAATAGTAGCGGCAAAGACACCGTCAGAACGAGAGCGCGCTCACCTGCAGCGCCAGCGCCGAGACCTTGGCAGACGCGCAGTCCAAACACCATGGCGACGGATGTGGTGTACGCGAAGGCGACTGTGGTCGCGCCACTGATCACCATGCCGAGACAGATGATGGTCTGGCGTCCAACGACTGGGCTCTTGGACGCTGCGAGTGGGCTGCTGATCATGATACAGAGTGGATACACCGAGAAGAAGAGGCTCAACTGGGTCTGCGTCATGTGCAGCTCCGTCTGCGCGTAGGCAGGGAAGAAGCCAACAGGCAGCGTCGTGAGTTGGTTCGTCAGGAACAGAATGCACGACGTGATGAGCCAGATGAGGAACGACCGGAAGCTCTCTTGGCGCAGAGGGTTGCGTGACGCAGACAACTGCATCATCGTGTCGTACGTCACTGCGTCGCTGGCCCGGCGGCTACTGGCGCGACGCCCCGTGGTGTCGCCTCCACCCTTGACCAGATCGCCGTCGGCCATAGGCGCCACCGCCGTCGGCGTCACTTGCGTGAAGCCAGCGGCTGCGTTGCCACCAGTCGGAGCGGAGCCAGAGATGGAGCTCCACATCTTCTGCCGCGGACTCAGCGGCCGCCCGGTGCCGCTGGTAGTGGCGTACGCGTGGCTCCAGTCGCGGTCCGCAGGCGGCGCCGCGTCCCCCACGCCTGTGCGTGCGAGCAGCGGTCGCCGCTCGCCATTCTCTGTCGCGCTGCGCTGCATGACGACTGCGGATCAATTGGCGAGTGTGCGACAGACTGCAGGCGCAAAAAAGCGAATCCATTCTCCTGGGACTTCCGAGCGTAATCAGACTCTAAATGCGGCTTGCTCTTTTACAGGGTCTAGATTTATCCTCCACAAGAGCGAATTTAGACCTATCCATATTAGGTTTACAAAGTACCCAATCATATCCGATCCAGGAGCGTTCCCGTCCGGGTTGCACTTCGGATCCGCCAATCAACGGCCGTCATTCCTGCGTAGCTCTTGGATTCGAGGAGCCACAGCGAGCAACACGGCGATGACGAGCCCGACGGTATTTCAACGACGGCGCAGTTCGGAACATGCTGCGTCGAGTGGCCACCCGCGCCGCCATCAGAGCCTCTGCGTCCACCAGCGCCACTGCTTCCGCTGCACGCGCGCTGCCACAACTTCTCTCCGCCCTCTCGCCGCTCCACCAGCAGGTCCGCATGAAGGTGTACACGAAGACCGGTGACAAGGGCACGTCCCAGCTCTTTTCGGGCGAGCGCCGCCCCAAGGACGACGCGATCTTCAAGGCGCTGGGCGACACGGACGAGCTTAACGGCCAGATCGGCGTCGCCATCGAGGCGCTGCGCATCTCGAAGAACGAGTACTTGCCGAACAAGCTCGAGAACATCCAGTCGCGCCTCTTTGACCTCGGCGCGTGTGTGGCGACGCCGCTGACGACGGCGTCGCAGACCAAGAAAGACCGCGCTGGTCGATTCGACGAAGGCAACGTCGACCTGCTGGAGCAGTGGATCGATGAGATGGACGCGGAGCTGCCGCCGCTCAAGGTCTTCATCTTGCCGTCGGGCGGAGGCCTTGCCTCCACGCATCTCCACGTCGCGCGCTCTGTGTGCCGCCGTGCGGAGCGTCGTGTGGTGCCGATCGCAAGTGCTGGAGACGTGGAGCAGGTGGTCATCCGATACCTCAACCGCCTGAGCGACTTTCTCTTCGTGGCTGCGCGCTACGCGGCCTTCAAGGAAGGCAAGGAAGAGACCAAGTGGCAGAACCAGAACATCCGTCCTGCGCGCAAGTCGAGTGCTAGCGACGAAGAGTAGGATTGCTGTAGTGAGATCAATTCACATGCTTGTGAGTGACTGATGCGAATGCGTGATTGTGCGGCGTTTGCTTCAACCGATTGAACTGACAGCGACTGTTCAGCTCATACCGTTGAAAGACGTAGTGTGGGAAACAAACAAACAAACAACGCACATGGGTAAGGCGAGTTTGGCGGGACCAGCGGCATCGAAAGCAAAGGCCGGAGACAAACTTCCCAAGCCAAACGCGGATGACGACAGCGACGGCGACGAAAGCTGGCGCGTGCTGTTGCTGCGAGGGCTCGTGCAAGGGGACATCGAGTGTAAGCCGTTGGAGATTTCACAGCGCTATGGATGGGATTTGGTGGACTGAGTTGTTGTGGTCAGCCACCTCACGCGCCCTCCACGACCATATTGACGTGCTCTCGCTGCCCTTCACCAAGCCCATGCCCGTTTGGAAAGTGCAGTGGGAATCCATGTACTGGTGCGTGTGCTACTGGCTGGGAAGGTCTCGTGTTTCGCACTGACGTATGCATCCTTCGGATTCTTCCAGGTGGATTCTGCGCGACGCGACACCACTGTTCATTGCGGCTATGTATTCTCACCCCGAACTCGTCCACTGGCTTCTAGAGAGGGGAGCCGACCGGACATCTAAGTGTTACCTCGGCCGCATACCACTGGATTTCGTCGGCGAATGCTGTGAGACGGCCATGACGTCAACTGAGAAAGGCACGCCAAAGAGCGTCCTCCATCGCAGTGAAGAATGTCGCCGGCTGCTGACTTCACCGCCGTTGCTCCCAGCGCCACCGACGGAAGGCGTGCAGTTTGCGTGTCATATTTCCACTCAGGTTATCGTTGTGAAAGCCGCATCGTCTCCTACAAGCCGTTCGGTGACAGGGACGACGAAGCAACCAAGAACGCCAGGAGCACCACCAGCCTCACCGGCCATGAGCAAGCAGACAATCTACAAGTGCCTTGTAGACGTGGTGTGGGAGGCGCCTCTCTCGAATGGCGCACTGATCGAGAAGTACGAAGTGCGTCAGCGTCTGCTGGCCGAAGATGGCGACGACGGGACTTCGGAAAGCGGAAGCTGGCGAGTGGAGCGTGCCGCGCACAATCGCAAGTCAAGACGCCAAGCCATCTTACTAGAGGGCTTGCAGTTTGGCAGCACCTACGAGTTTATGCTGCGCTCGTGGAACAGTGCGGGTAAGGGCGACTGGGGTCGGTCGTACAAATTCCAAACGCTGCCGTCGCCAGAGCAAGACACGACGCCGAAGACGTAAACGAGCGCGCAGCAAGTCATTCAATGCAGACGACAGAACTTCTATGAGTATGGAGGTGCACTTTTCCAACGCACGGCCTCTAGTCCATGGCCTTCTTGTTGCTTGCCAAGCCCGGGGTCGGAACAGCGGACGAGACTCGTCCCAATCCAGTGAAGTGCGGCGAGAAGCAGAAGAGTCCAGCGCTGATCGATGCGAGGATCGCTGCACCGTACGCTGGGCCATCCAGCGACACAAGGTACGTCCAACCCGAGAGAACTATTGGGAAGTAGTAAGAAGAAATGGTTTAGAAAAGTGAGCGGCGTAGTTGGTGAAATGGGCGAGGGATAGCGTACTGGGAGAAATGGTGCGTGCGATCGACTGCACATCGTAACAAAACAGAGAGCGTCAGCAGGGCACAAGAAAGAAGCGGGTCCTTGATAGAAACGTACGGTGAAGGAGGAAGAGATGCCCATGAACGCGCCGACGCGCTCTGGCGCCACCAGCGTGGTCTGCAGACCGATGGAGCTCGCTCGGAGCATGCTGATGGACACGACTTGAGGCACCAGCAGCACGTACACTTCCTGAATGGTCTGGGCGCGCGAGAGAGCGACAAAGGTCGCGACGTAGACGATACTGGAAAGCTGCAACAGCAGGCGCTCCGAGCGGATTAGCCGAGTTGCGAGACCTACCGAGACACTGCCGAACGCGCCGAGCAGACCCATGTAACTGAGCACGAAGCCACGCGCCTTGGGGTCCGTGCCGAACTTGTCCTCGAGCAGCGTGGAGAAGTGAGTGCGGTACAGGATCGCGGCCATGGCCAGTAGCAGACGAGCAAAGAGCAGCGTCCGCGCCGGGCCGCTCTCTTTCGTGATATTCTTGAACTCGAGCAGCTTGTCCTTGGCATCAGTCAGGATGCGCTTGTAGTCGATACTCTTCTCCTTGTTGGTCGAGGCCTCGAGCAGCGGTGTGTGGTCGACGTAGAAGAAGTAGATCAGCGCGTAGTTGACGGCCAGCACTGACACCGTGAGCATCGTTGTGTAGTTGAAGCCATTCGGGATGGAGCCAACGTAGCCGCCGATGATCGGCCCGATGATGAAGCCGGCGTTGGACGCGGCGTTCAGGTGCCCGATGGCAGCCGAGCGGGCGTGCGGGTCGAGATCGTCGGTCACTGCGACTTTGATGATGTCGAGCGAGTGCTTGAAGACGGCAGGAGGGATGCGCGAGAGGACGACGAGGTAGATGTTCCACGAGAGTCCGAGAATGACGTAGCCCACCGACGCGCCCACAAAGCAGGCCAGCAGCACGCGGCGCCTAGGAAGTGGAATTGAGAAGATGGTAGGGTGGGAGAAGCGACATGCAGGGGCTTACCGTCCGTAGACGTCGCTGAGCCCTCCGGCGATGGGCGCGGAGAAGAACTGGATGAAGCCGTACATGCTCATGATGTAGCCGAAGGCCACGGCGCCGCCCTCCATGCCCTTGATGTAGGACGCGAGCGAAGGGATGATCATGGAGACTGCGAGCAGATCCAGGAAGGACACGACGTACAGCACGTGCAGGCGCAGCCAGCGCAGCGGCGTCGCCATGGCCTTGACGCTGCGGAGGGCTGAGGCGTTCTGTTCTGTTGACACTCTGACGCGTTTCGCATCGAGAACACCGGAACAAGGTGAGATACGCCCAAGATCGCAAAAAGAGGTGAAAGCCAGTTTAACAGGCGGGTATTTTTACCTGAAGGAACCCACGGGCCGGATTGTGGTCCACAATCCGGCCCGTGGGTTCCTTCAGGTAAAAATTTGGCGGGTGCTACGGTCCATGACTGAAAAAACATGACTCTGCCATGATTAGGCTCTTTTATGTCACAAAAACCATGATTTCACCAAGATTTTTGATTTCTCTTAAGTACGAATTACACGCTCAGTGGCAACTTCGTCCCTGTTCACAACATCGAAGCGCGATTTGGACGAGCGTACTCCTACGTGCCATTGACTCCCCACCAACCCACAACCAGGGCTTCGCGCTCCCTTGCGCGGATCTACGCTGAAGCCAAAGTTTTCCGGAGTTGCACCTTTTATGCACCAGTCATGGACCGTAGCAGTTCCGCTTTCAAATCAATTGATCGACTTTTACAGGTTCTGAAAATGTAGCCATGTTTGGTGCGGCCAATCAGGGTCGACCATTGATGAGGATCTTTTCCTCCTTGCAAATCAGACCAGAATGGCCACCGCCCAAGACGGAGCGCGCGCTGCGCGAGACGGCAGTGCGGCGCTGCTGAATCGACTGGAAAAGGCGGCCCTCGCAAGCGCATGCGACGACGCGCTTGCCGACGAGCTGCGCCGGCTACAGTCGCAGAGCGCGGAGCTGAGCCAGTCCCTCCAGCGCGCCCAAGATCTGGACGTGGCGCTCCGAATCACAGAATCGCAAAGAGCGCAGATATACCGAGCGAATCTCTCACATCAGACACTTAGGGCGTTAACGGCGCTGTCTTCTGCGTTAAGGCAACGGCTCGATGTACGACAACCAAACTCCGGAATCATTGGCGACCTAGAAGCTACAGCCTCACAGCCGATAGCTCAGGACAGTATGCCCCCAGCAACAACTGAAGTTGTCGATGGCCACGAGCCGGCACGACCTGCTGCAGCTAAAGAGCAACGAACGGCAGTCAGCGAGGATCCGGCGACCGCACCACAGCCTGATGCATCAACACCTCTTGCAGATGCATGGTCGACTTCTGATACCTTCGCTCAAGCAGCATCGTGTTTGGAGCGAGCAATAAGCCTCAACGCGTGCTCGCAACCAAGCCAACGGATCCCGTGTCTCCAGCAGCTCAGTGTTGAACTGCACAGCCTCCACGCGACGATCAACTCGGGCGTGCAGCAGGGAGCTGGAGAAGAAGAGATATCAGATGCAGAGTGGAAGCGCCACCTCGTGACGCCAGTTGTTCTCGCGACGACTCTGCTCATCCAGACGCTGTGGCGCATCCGACCCAAGTCACAGGCACTCGTGCGCATTCTGAGCAACATCAACAAGGAGCTCAAATCCTCACGGCAGCCTGTGCTCGCGAGTATCCGCGTCAGGTACGAGAACGACGACTCCACGGACTTGATGGGCTCAACTTTTAATCCTTGCAGCGAACGCATGGATGAGCTGAAAGCCACAATCCTCACTGCAGTGACCCCGCTCCGTCTTCAGTCACAGCTTCGATGGCCGAGAGCTGCTAAGGCGCTATGGTTCGCGCTGGCATGCTATCCGTGCGGTGATGAAAAGCAGTCTCGTGCAAGGGTCGCCGCTGCATGCGCGGTTTACAAGAAACTGTTCCGAGCTTTCAACCCATCGAAGATGAAAATGAGGAGCAAATACAACGGCAAGCTGGCGATAGCCTTCCTGGTGCTGGCAATCCACGTCGACATTGTGGTTCGCTTCGCACCGCAGCACGCGGACGAGATGGCCGTCGGCATCGAGCGTATCCAAGACAAACTCCAGCCATTTGCCTCTCTGTTCCAGAGGTAAGAGACTGCGAGAAAGTATGAGCGTGCGACCGGGCAAAGAAATGACGTGGTGGGTTGGTTTTTGTTTGTATAGGCAAACGGCAAAGCTTCGTAAAGCGAAAACAAGTCCACCAGAGAAACCAAGGATTCTCGATTTGGAGTGCGAGTCCCGAATCATCCGACGAGAGCTCAAAGTGGCACAGGCCGAACACTCCACCGAAACGCCGACAGCAGTCCAAGGCACTTCTCCTTGAGAACACGTTGCTGTTACCTTTGCTTCGTGCCTCGGTACCCACCAGATCAATTCAAACGGACGTCCTGGGTCTGCAAATTGCACGCATATTAAAATCCAATCAAAACGCGCAAAAAACAAAAATATGACCAATCATACCTTGGCAATGACACAAACCTACATCACACCTGTTGTGTGGAATCGAGAACACGATGGAGGCGACTGTCGATGGCAGCGCCGTGCTGCTCGCTCGCCTGAACCCACAGTCGCTCACTGACGCCTGCGATAGAGCGCTCAATGACGAGCTCACGATGCTGCGGCTGCGAATGCAAGAAGCGGCTGAGGCGCTCGTGCGCACACGCAGCGTGCAGGCCGCATTGGAGACCGTCGAAGGACTTCACGTGGAGACGTATCGTCGCAGGATCGAGAACTCCGCGCTTGATGAGCTGGAGGAGCTGATGCAGACAACAGCGCATCGCCTGGAACGACTAGCTCAGCAGAACGACGAGCGTGCCGTCTTCGCTGCGATTCCACTTGATGTTGATCAAGATGCGCAAGAGCTGCCCGAGCCCCAGACTGACGAAGTGGATGCCGCACGGCCGAACGAAACTCCACACGAAGCATTACAGTTGACAAGCCAAGATGCTGTTCAGCCTCCGTGTCCATTGTGTGAGGATCAGTCTGGCAGCGAATTGCTGAAGCAGCAAATGTTCCTCAAGAAAAGTGCTGCCAAGTGCCGTAGACTTGCTGCTCGCCTCAGTGCATCCCCCGCCGAGCGAATCGACGTCGCGCTGCTGGAAACAGTCACCTTGGATACGATTGAGTGGATCACTCACAAAGAACGCGATCATCGCGCGTTGACTGGCAATCAACTGGAGCCCGAGCTGCTGCGTTTGAGACCATCGACATGCTGGTGGAGACCGTGTCACGTAGTCCGCGAGTTTCCTTCCCTCACGTCCGAATAGTCGCATTGATCAAGTGGGTCCTGCAGTCGATGCATGGCCAGGATTTGCCAGCAGCCTACGACAGGTATGCGCTTTGATTGGTCTTTATTTGAGCTCCTGGTAGCTGATTCTATCTCTGTCGCTGCGAGAAACTCCAACGGTTGAAGATGGACGTGCTCGTGGGCATGTTTCCTGTCGAGATTGGCTTGCGATCGGAACCGCTGATGGGGAGGATGGCACTTTATAAAGCTGTGATAGGATATGCTTACACGCTGGGGAGCCGCGTGGAGTACCGACTCCCAGGCGTGGGTGCGACTTTGCGGGTGGTCAAGCGTGTGTTTGGACTCGCCAGGTCACAAAATGGTACCAGACACGTGCACGTGTCCACACCAGTAGCGTTCATGATTTTGACGGTTTACGTCCATCTCATCCGAATCCACGCGCCATCGCAAGTCAGCGCGGCCATTGCTGCGATTGAGACATTGCGAGGCGGTGCTGCGGAGGACGCGATCTTCAACAGGTATAGAAATCCTTGTGACAGGACGGATCACCATCCTTCGCTAATTAGAGCTGATGTTTTAGGCAAATCGAAGTGTTGAATATGCAAAGCACGCCACGCGGAAACTTGGATCTCACGGGGGAGACCGCCTTCATCTTGGCCCACACATCATCTGCGATCGCGCCGAGTATCGAGCGTGGGGCGGCTGCAGTCGTCGGGGAAGAGGAGGAGATGAGTCACATGTCTCCGCCCCGCGCCGAATCCCCGGGCAACATTCAACCCAATCGAGTACCGTCGGACGCGGCGTACGAGCAGCAGGCTGTGGGTCCGACCGAGCAGTCTGGATCTTCGATGCGAGGGCCGGGTCTAGTGCATAACCGTGCGACAACATCAAGGGCCCTTCAGGAGGTTGCGATCGGATGCCGCGAACTCGCCGGCCGACTGAGTGCCTTTCCTGACGACGGAATCGATGTTGCTGCGCTGGAAGCGGTCACTGAGGACACCTTACTGCTGATCGACCGTATGGATAACGACCGTCACGTCCTGGCTACTGAGGGACATAAGCCAATGCTGCTGCGTCTTGCACGTGAGACCGTCGATATCGTGCTCGAGACAGTGTGGAGAAATCCGCAGGTATCATTTGCCGACGTACGAGTGGTCTCGTCGATCGACGATGTGCTCGCGTGTGTCCACGATGAGGATCTGAAGGAGCTTCACGACAGGTACGGATCTCGGTGGAGTAACGGGCTTGATTTATAGTGGCTGACGTTTGTGTTACCGGAAGCGAGAAATCCAAACGCCTAAAGAAGGGAGTGCTCTTGAGCTTGTTTCCTGAAGAGCTCGACCTGAGTGCGGAGCCCTCGATGGGGAGGGCGGCACTCTGGATCGCTCTCTCCGTTTATGCGCGAACTCTCGGTGACCGCTTGACCAGCGTATTCCCAGGTGTACGCGTGTCTGCGGGCTGTGAAGCGTGCCTTTCGCCTCGCCAGGTCACGAAATGGTGCTGGACAGACGTCCAAGCCAGTGGCGTTTGTGATCTTGATGATCTACGTGCACCTTATCCGAACCCACGCGCCATCCCAAGTTGTCGAAGCTGTCGATGTGGTTCACACACTGCAGGGCGATCCAGCGGAGGACCAGATCTTTCACAGGTACGGATCTCTCAGTTGCCCCGGATGGGTTTCACGGCTTAATGGGCTGGTTTCACAGACAACTGGACGTTTTGCGGAGCCATGGGACACCCGGCCGACTGGACCTGAAGGCGGAAACGACATTGATCTTGGGCTATTTTCCGTGAAGGGTAAGTTAACTCGGATGCTTTTACGACGTCCAATGAAGCCCATATTGATTCTGAAGTGGGCTCTATCACTCCTTGGTTCAGTACAGATGACCGAATCTTCCTCAGTCAACGTTTCCGTCCTCGTGCTGTCGTGCAGCAGATGGGCGATTGTCAAAAAGCTGTCGGCCGCTGCTCTTGGTCAACTGCCAAACGCCAGCAAACGGCACGATGCTTTGGTGCTGAAGCGAGCACGCAAGGCTCAACGTGATTCGACTGTCCAGCAGGACAGAAGCTGCTTCCACCGTCCGAAGGGTTGGTTGGCCTCGGCTTCGACGCCTTCAGTCGTTGCTCCAGCTCTTTGCTGTACTAGTACTCGGCGATGGCGAGCTGCTGGTGGTTTTGGATAAATCGTGGCCCGCGTCGCCTGTGCCAGTGGTGGAGCTGCTGCCCGAGCCGACTGCGCCATGTGAGACTGAAGAGAAGATGGAAAATACGAGCATGAATGCATAGACCACGCGACGCGTCCTTTGTGCTGCTGCTCACGATGTGCGGTGGACAAAGTGACGTGGGAGGCCATGGTATCCACGAGACCGAGTTCGATATTTTACGACTTTACGTCTCGATGACGGACATAAATACCAAAATAGTCAATACTGTTGTCTAAAATTACTTGTTTGACCAGCCAGTCACGCATCGTCTTGTTTGGCGTGATGAGCAACCAAGCAATCGAAGCCGAAGATGACGCGGGCAGTGCGGCGCTGCTGGCGCGGCTGGACGCTGCGCTGGTGACGCAGGCGGCCCACGAGGCGATGGAGGAAGAGCTGCTGACGCTGGGCGCTCAGCTGAGAGACGCCGTCCGCACGTTGAGCAGCGTGCGCAGTATGACTGCGGCGCTGTCGCGTGTGGGGCGGATGAAGGCCGAGCGCGTCCAGAAGCAGGTCAGTGAGTCCGCAATCCGAGACATGGAGGGTCTTTGTGAGGCGCTGGGCGTTCGTATGGACGGCCTGATCCCTATGCCTCGTGCGTTGGGCGACGCGTTGCCAGCCCACGAGGATGTGGAGGCGCAGGCACAGCGGGACTCTGAGGCAGCGGCTTCTGGAAGCGTCAGAAGCCCAGCAGAGGACTCTGCTGGAATCGCTGATGGAAGGATTCCCACAGAGAACACTGAAGATACAGAGGATGAGGAGGAGAGTGATCCTCTTTGTGAGTCTGTGAAAGACGAGGT